>JASDQU010738417.1:100341-117052 GCA_032191745.1 Picea mariana | reverse complement strand
ATGGATATTTGAGGATTCTCCCTAGAGAGACTAGTGGCTACATGGGATCTTCTGCGTAAGTCAGATCTACATAAATATAGTGCTGGTATATTTATCATTGATACTTCTTGTTGAGGCACATCTTGTATTTCTTGGCATATGGCTAAGGGTTTTTATGGTACATGGTTGAGATCTTGTATTTGTTGATCTTTTGAGAGGCTGAATATCAGAAAGGGTTTGATGACTAAGATCATGTGAAGAAAAGTATACTTGTTCATGATTTCACACACCTATATGGCACATGACTAGAGAGAGACATATTTGTCTTGAGTGAATGTTATGTATGAGAATGCATGCACAGGTTAAAGTTATAGTTTGGATACAGTGACAGGTTACAGATCTATGTGAAATAAGTTATAGAGGGTCAGAAGTTTTCAAGTAAAAGGAAACCCTAGTTCTAGAAGGCATACACAGGCTGCATAACAGTTAGGGCGCGTACATACGCGAGCTGCATAACATATAGGGCGTGTACATAAGTGGGTTGCAACACTACAGGTCACGTATATGTTGTATTTTTGTAGATACATGTTCAGTTCAAGTACAACTTAATTACGAGGCAGTTGTACAGATTGGATACAGGTTAGTGGTACAGGTTGATATAGTTGTACAATAGTATATCTCATAGTGACAGGTTGACAATGGTTCCATCATTCTACTTATACGTCAGGGCGGTTGGACGAGGCAAGGACAGGTGGTTGTAGCCACCTTCTAGTTGTAGCTGGAGAACATAGGGGGTTGTAGCCTCCTTCTGGTTGTAGCCAGAGAATTGGGGAGTTGGAGCTTCCCTCAAGTTGTAGCTTGAGAAACTAGGGGGTTGGAGCCTCCTTCCAGTTGCAGCTAGAAAACAAAGGAATTTGGTGCTTCCAATGAATGTAATTCTTCAATACATATAAGAAAAATCATTATGTGGTTTTATCTCGATTTGGGTTTCCACGTAAAACACTGGTGTACTATGTATGTGTGTGATTGTTCATTTCTTATTACTCATTATTGGATAATAATTCTACATTGATATAACACTTGGATTATTTGGATAAAAATGATTAAATTGCGCCATTACTGATTCACCCCCACTCTGAGTAATCCAACAATTGGTATCAGAGCAGGTTCCTTCAGAAATCAATTTAACCACTAAAAGGTAGATCATGGAGAATACCAACTTGTAGAAAAATGGAATACCACAATTTGATGGACATAAATATGATTTTTGGAGCATAAGGATGAAGACATATATACAGGCACATGGATTCCGAGTTTGGCAATCAATTGTAGATGGATACACAACACCAATAGTTCCACAAACAAATGACAAAGTAGTGAAACTCGGTGAGAATAATTCCAAAGCCAAAAATGCACTTTTGAATGGTCTCAGTGATACAGTATTCACCAAAGTTGCACATTGTAAATCCGCTAAAGAGATTTGGGACAATATTAGAAATATTTATGAAGGAGATCCAAAATATCAAAGCAAAAGAAAAATGAACAAGAAGAATATAACAACAACAGTGACATCTCAGAAGATGATGAATAAGTGGCCAACTTCATCAAAAGACTCAACAAGGGAACCAATGCTAGGTATAGAGGTAAGATTCCTTTAATTTGTTTTAATTGTGATGGTATTGGTCATTTTGCTAACAAATGTCCTCATAAAAAAAAGAGAAATGATGAAATTTACTCAAAAGGCAAACACACATAAAGGAAGAAGAACTACAAAGAAATTTTTCAAGAAAAGCTTATGCACCAAAGAAGATATCTCATCATCAGATGAAGATGAAGTCAGTGACAGTGAGAGAGGAAGAGTTATATTCATGGAAGTAAAATACTCTGACAAAGAAGACTCCAAACAAGAATATGAAGAAGTCGAAGAAGAATATGAAGAGGTCAAAGAAGAAATTGAAGAGGCTGAAGTTGACTTTCGAGAAGAATTAATGTGTGCCATAGAAGTTATCAGAAGAGAAAAGAAGAAAAACAAGAAACTACAAGTAGAAATAGACAAGAAAAATGACACTCGAGATCTAGAACAAATGATCACAAAATTGAATGTTCAAATAGAAGAAGATAAAAGAATTGATGAAGCACTCAAAGAAAGGCTAGAATAAAAGGATATGATCATTGGAAACTTGGAAGCAGAGATTGTCACACTAAGAAAGGATATTCAAAAGAAAAATATGTAGAATAGCTCAAAAGTTCTGGATGACATTATCAACAGTCAAAAATCTCATCTTGACAAGTTTGGACTTGGATACAATCAGACAAAAAAGGGATCAAGCTCCAAAACAAAAGAGCAAGAAACATATCCAAAAATTTATGCAGAGACAATCAAAGGGGATAGGAAGATATACAAGGAAGATTACAGGGACACTCCTATTAGATTACTGAGAGGGGGGGTGAATTAGTAATAGCGTAATTATAATCCTTTTTCTTCAAATAATCCAAGTGTTATATTAATGTAGAATTATTATCCAATAATGAGCAATAAGAAATGAACAATCACACACATACACAGTACACCAGTGTTTTACGTGGAAACCCAAATCCAGAGAAAACCACATAATGCTTTTTCTTATATGTATTGAAGAATTACATTCATTGGAAGCACCAACTTCCTTTGTTTTCCAACTGCAACTGGAAGGAGGCTCCAACCCCCCAATTCTTTGGATACAACCAGAAGGAGGCTACAACCCCCTATGTTCTCCGGCTACAACCAGAAGGTGGCTACAACCACTTGTCCTTGCCTCGTCCAACCGCCTTGAAGTAGAAGTAGAATAATGGAACCACTATCACATTATCACTGTGAGATATACCTCTGTAAACCTGTACCAATAAACCTGAACCATGCATCAACATGTACCTCAAACTGTAATCAACCTGTTATCACTCCAAGAAATCACTCCCTGACTGTAGAAGAGTGTAAGCTTGGTAACTTAAATAGATCAATAAACTGTGGAGGAAAAAGGATCAAATTGGATGACATTATAAACTCACATCCATTTAGAAATACATGGGTCACTTGAAAGACCAAGGATTTCAACTATGTTGCTCAGAAGGTTTTAATCAATGTGTGAAAACATGGAGAAGAGTCATTATGCTAGTAAGAAATATCTACACAAAATCATATGTGAATGACCAGTAATGATAGGTAAGATACTTCTTCATACCAATAGAAACATATATAAGATTTGTATATAGTAGATGGCCAGACATAATAAGTAAATACTTGCAGCTTAAGCTTATGAGTGCAATGATACAATGACAACTATCTGGCACTAAGACAAACATAAGAAGCAATGTATATAAGTCTAATATACCAAAGAAGATATGGGATGACAACCTTTTGTCATTGAGTATACATAAACTTGGATAGAAAAGAGATGAAAACTGAACAAACAAAGTGAAAGAAGCTCAATTTTAAGTTATATTCATGGACATCTCCAAAGGATGAAATGTACAAGTCTTCAAGAATAGAACCATAGTCCTCAAACTGTTTTCCCCCTTTGTGGTTCATCAAAAGTCTCAGGCTTTATAGCCTTTACATCAAAGTTTCAAGATTCTATAAAAATGGATCTAAAATAACTATAACTGAGAAAAATCAAATTAGATATAAACAAGTACGATCTAATCCTGTCATCATAATTTGAATTTGACAGTCTTTATCATTATCTGGCAGTTTGCAGGTGAAAAACATAGAGTTTGAAATCTTTCATTGGTGGTTGAGCGATTTCTACTAAAAATAGAGATGCCATTTGGCTATATTCCCTTACCACATGCCTCCAGAACTTGAAAGGGAGCATGATCTGTATTCCCACAATTATTATTCTTCATTTATGATCATTCCCATGTGTCCTAGAATCAAGAAAACGTGATCTGAGAAGAAAGAATAGAATTTTGGACTCTCTTGCACATTCGACGGCTCTTTAGTCTTGTGTTTTACCCTTTAGCCGCCGAAAGTTAGAGCTTTTGGTGGCTCACTACACTATGAAAATACCACTTAGCCGCCCAAAACCTAAAATTAAATTTTGGTTTATCTTGCAATGCAATTTGATTTGTAAGTTGGAATGATATAGTTCTAAGCCTTTCTCAAAGACTTCATAACTTTCAGACCTAAAAAAAAAAGTTTTATCTCTAAAAACTTATCTTGTCATGTGAAATCTCAATGATTTTGGAAATCATTTTTGATCACTAACATCTAGCTCCAACTGGGATGGAGACCTTCCTATAAGGTTTCCAAGAACTACAGATCTAATGCCTTTCCTAAAAAATAAAAATTGAACTTAATGTCTAGTGTTCCATTGGGCATGGAGTCAGTATTCCATTGGGAATGTGGTAAACCATTCACCTCTTTCTGAAAATCTTTCATGACCTGTATAGATGAACTCCGTATATCTTCAAGACTGCCTTTATTCACACAAAGTAATTTCTACATATGCTGCAAAATGAAAGACAAGAAATTCTTGTGCAGTAAGCTTATTTCCCATCTACTCTACTCTAACCAGTTTTGCAATTTGGTTAGGTAAAGGAAAATTTCCATAGCAACAATCCAAGTAATTTTAATACTGAAATGATTTCATCATCCTCACTGATTAATATTTGATGTCTGAAATGCAACAACAGTGATAAAAAATCATTCACAAAACAAAAATTATATGGAAATACTGATAAGTTTAACAAATCTGAAGTCTTCATGTTCTCTGAAATGTATGATTCTATGAAGACTACCACTGGATCTTTGAAACTGATATAAAAAATCTGCTGGTCTTCAGGAAAAAATTCCACCTGTATGACTGCTTCTTTGCCAAAAGATTGATAACCTTCCTCTTCTTTTATGATTACCTTGTGATCATCAAAACCTTTGACCTCTTCTTCATAATAGTGTTCATAAAATGATGATAGAACAGTATTTGAATAACAAAGATTTTGATCAGCTATAAAAATGTAGTTGTCTATACAATCATTAGTTATCATAGGTTCAACTGGATTTGCAAATTGACCATAAAATTTACATGAATATTTGTCTCTGGAATGCTCTGCCAATGTTGAAAAATCTGATTCACAATCTGAAATAAATTTACCTGCTTGATGCTTTTCCAACTTTGTTTCATAGTAATAATCTCCCTGCTCATGTATGTCTTCTCCTATGTCATGTTCCTGAGACTTTGATTTATCACTCTGATGTAATGACTTATTACAGTTATATTTGGAGTACTCTACAAATATCAAAGAATCTAGATCTGAATCTAAAATAGACTCACATGCTTGTTGTTGTTCCAAAACTGCTTCACATTCATTATCTTCCCGTTCAAATTCTAAAACACACTGACATTCTGCTGATTCAAGTACATGCAGATTTTCAAAATCAAACCACTTTCAGATCCTCCTGGAAGCATAGATGTTTTCCTCCACCTCTAGAGCATCTTCAAACAATCTGCTCAAGGATGAAGATTTTCTTTCTAATAATATAAGAGCAAGTTGTGAATGAAGACCCATAACATAGTATATCATGGCATCTTTCTATGTAGGCCGGATCTCCAAAGGCATACCAGAGTAGATGCTGCAAAATCTTCGATTGAAGACAAGCACAGTTTCATTCTATTCTCTTTTTAAAGTATAGAAATCAGAAAGATATGAGTCTGGTGTTTTGTGTTCACCCCATTATTTCATAAAAACATCAGAGAATTCTATCCAAGAGCCAATGGAGTCAGCTCTTAGACTCTTGAACCATATGGAAACATCTCTAATCAATGACTTAGAGAAAAATCTCATGATCACATCTTCATGATCAATTTGAAAACGATAAATAAAATATTCAAAGGATTCCAAATGTCTTTCACCTGAAGCTTGATTCTCTCCAAAAAACCGGGGTAGATATTCATAACAATCAAGAGGATAAGGATGAAGAAGAGAAGATAATTTTAAAGGATTAAACATATTCATCCTGATTTTGATTTGAAAGGTTGTAGGCTTATCATGAGAGATAGCAAGTTGTTGACAAGATTCAGAAGTTATGGCAAGAGGAGTTGAAATCTCACAGGGTTTTGAAACAATTTTAATTTCTTCAAGATCACATGGATGATCAGATTCTGAAGGAAATGAAATACAATGGTCATGTTTATGAGTAAGCCGAGGAAAAATGACTGAATCAACATCTACAATGCAAGCAGGCTGCAAATCTTCTTCTAAATATGGATATATAAAAGAAGTATGATAATCCTCAGAATATACAAAACAGACGATAATTCTTTTAACATGTGAAGGGAAATATATGAAGGAGATAATAAAGAACAATAGTAGTTCATGAAGCAAACTAATGAACTGATACCTGGATTTGAATTCAGCCTCTTCATCTTTTATCAATCGGATCATCCCCAATGGAGTCTTTAATGTGGAGTTGCCAGGAAAATGATTACAGTCAAATATTATGTCTATCTCTTGTTTGCCATCAAGAAACAGATCTATGCCATTCTCCCAGGGAAACTCTACTTTCACTTTCGTTCCCCGACAATGGCACCATTTTGTTATCACTCCGAGAAATCACTCCCTGACTGTAGAAGGGTTAAAGCTTGGTAACTTAAATAGATCAATAAACCGTGGAGGAAAAAGGATCAAATTGGATGACATTATAAACTCACATCCATTTATAAAGACACGGGTCACTTGAAAGACCAAGGCTTTCAACTATGTTGCTCAGAAGGTTTTAATCAATGTGTGAAAACATGGAGAAGACTCATTATGCTAGCAAGAAATATATACACAAAAGCATATGTGAATGGCCAGTAATGATAGGTAAGATACTTCTTCATACCAGCATAAACATATATAAGATTTGTATATAGTAGATGGTCGGACATAATAAGTAAATACTTGCAGCTTAAGCTTATGAGTGCATTGATAGGATGACAACTATCTGTCACTAAGACAAACATAAGAAGATATGTATATAACTCTAATATACCAACGAAGAGATGGGATGACAAACTTCTATCATTGAGTATACATAAACTTGGAAAGAAAAGAGATGAAAATTGAACAAACAAAGTGAAAGAAGATCGATGTTAAGATATATTCATGGACATCTCCAAAGGATGAAATGTACAAGTCTTCAAGAATAGAACCACAACCCTTAGACTGTTTTTCCCCCTTTGTGGTTTATCAAAAGTCTTAGGCTTTATAGCCTTTACATCAAAGTTTCAAGATCCTATAAAATTGGATCTGAAATAACTATAACTGAGCAAAATCAAATTAGATCTAAACAAGTAAGATCTAATCATGTCATCATAATTCGAATTTGACAGTGTTTATCATTATCTGGTAGTTTGCAGGTGAAAAACACAGAGTTCGAAATCTTTCATTGATGGTTGAGCAATTTCTGCTAAAAATAGAGATGTCATTTCGCTCTATTCCCTTACCACATGCCTCCAAAACTTGAAAGGGAGCATGATATGTATTCCCACAATTATTATCCTTCATTTATGATCATTCCCACGTGTCCTGGAATCGAGAAAACACGATTTGAGCAGAAAGAATAGAATTCTGGACTCTCCTGCACATTCAATGGCTCTTTAGTCTTGTGTTTTACCCTTTAGCCACTGAAAGTCAGAGCTTTCAGCGGCTCACTACACTGTGAAAAATACCACTTAGCCACCGAAAACCTAAAATTAAATTTTGGTTTATCTTGCAATGCAATTTGATTTGTAAGTTGGAGTGATATAGCTCTAGGCCTTTCTCAAAGACTTCATAACTTTCAGACCTAAAAAAAAACAATTTTTCTCTCTAAAAACTTATCTTGTCATGTGAAATCTCAATGATTTTGGAAATCATTTTTGATCGCTAACACAACCTGTACCATAAACAAGTGCATTAACCATGCACCAACCGGTACCATAAACAAGTGCATCAACCATGAACCAACCTGTACCAAACAATATGTAATCAACCTGTACCATAAACAAGTGCAAACAACCATGTACCAAGTATGTACCAATCATGTGTCAACTACTCATCAACTATGACTCATCAATATGTACCAACATCATCAACTATACACCTCATGTATGTTCCAACTCATCAACTACTTGTCTCAACCATGTACCCAACTTGTACCTCAGCCAAAAGGCATCATCAATTTCATCATCCAAATATGAGTTATAACTCTGTAATAGACCTAGTTTATATGATCACATACTTTCAAACCTTCCTTAACTTTAAACAACAAGAGACTAGCATTTACATCAAACTTTTCTGTAGTCTCACATGACTAGTTTTGGATTAGTCAACAACCCTAACTTGAAATAATCATAACCTTGTACCTGTAATGAATAAATATATGAAACTAATACACAATTTTATTCAGTGTGTTTTATGCAATTCCTCTAGGTTTCACTACTTGGAACCTCTCACAAAAGTATTTATAGCAAAAATGACATACCTTGCTGAATTTTGTCTTATTCTAGAGAGCGACCTTGTAGAGCATGCCCCGCACAGAATATTTGTTTAATAGATATGAAAATGTTGCAAAGCATACTAAATAATGTGATATAACCAACACATTTGGTCTTACTAAATTTGGATCTATTATGAAGAAGTTATAACGTTTTTACCCAAAACATTGTTTATTTACTAGTTTCAAGACTAGCCACAAACCCTATTTTCCACGGAGTGTAACTCCAAAAATAAAACGACCCACAAGTTGAATTTCTTACCACAGATAGTTGGATATGTTTCCTCAATGAAATAGCAATTTCACGGTCTGAATCATTCTATAAAAAAGGTTATTGCAAAAATGGTGAGATGACCTGTAAATAACATACCTTAGAAAGCATCATCAAAATAATTTATCCTTCCTTGAATTCCGTCCTTCTTTTCTTCACCTTTTTTGATACTGAGAGGGGGCTGAATCAGTATCAAGTACAATTTAAAACCTTTTTCAACTTATGCTTAAACCATTCAATTATATCAAATGAGAAATGAACAATAGTATAAGAGTTACATAAATACACCACAGTACACCATGCACAATATATGAGAAATAATCAATAGTTATTGTTCAAGGGAAGTATTGACTTCCAAAGGTAGCTACAGATTCCAAATGTAAAGGGAGGGATAAACCTCCAAGAGGAAGATACAATTCTCCAATATCAAGAGAGAGTTTAACTCTCCATCCTTGCCCCTTCCTTCCACCCAAGAATATATGAGAGATAATAAAACTTTGTATTAAATCATCACCATCAACTAATCATCAAATAGAACCTAATAATGCTTCTTGAGACTTCTTCAATTTCTGCAATTCTTCAATTCTTGGAGTACTCTAATCCTGTAGATAATATTATTCAATGTGTTCTCTGAAACTCCTCCAATTTTCACTCCTTGAATCCTCCCCAAAAAGAGGTTATAGAAAGAATGGTAGACTTTATTCAATTCTGGTCTATTCAGGAGAGTGAACTTGCACAAGATGCCCCGCGCTCAATAATTGAAATCTGATTCTAAAACTCACACAAAATAAACTACAGTCTGTACTCTTTCCAATGAAAATTTTCCCACTTCATTTGGATTCTCTATGAAGAAGTTATGTCTGTTTTACCCAAAACACCTGTTTATTGACTAGCTTCAGGACTGGTCACAAACCCTATCTTCCACAGAGTGTATCTCCATAATTATAGTGAATCAAGAGATGGAATTTTTACTAGAGGTACCTTGATATGTCTTCTCAAAAACATAGCGATTTCACCATCTAAATTGTTCTAGGAAAAAAGTTATAGCAAAAATGGTAAGATAACCTGAAAATAACATACCTTAGAACACATCACCAAAAGACTTCATCCTCCCTTGAAATCCGACCTTCTTTTCTTCTTATTTCCTCTGAAATTTGACTTGTATCAAAATGAATGTCTAATGATGTTTATTTCTACCATTTATGTCACTTCATTTTAACATTAGGGCTGACCTGACACGTTCTTATTTTGTAATTCTTTTCTTTAATTATCTTCAAGGCCTACATGTACTTCCTTCTTCAATTCACTTTGTCATCTTCAAAAATTCATTTCTCCTCAACCATGAGAATCCACATGACGTGCCACATACCACTAGAAAAAACATGATGTATACTATCCATTCACGGGTGTTGTATATGCATATCCATTCACGGGTGTTGTATATCCAAAACCCATGACTAGGGTTGACATCAATGACAACAACCAATCTTCCAACAACCTTCCCTCAGAAATTCAGATTAGATATCCTTTGGTTACCTTAGAAACCTATAAGTATTCAATATGCTCAAGTGTGTCAAAAATAAGAGAGCCTTGCCTCTTATTTATACTCTCTAAGTAGCTTTCTTAAAAACATCTTCTAGGTCACTTTGCCCACTTTCCTTATTTTAGGGTTAACCCACTTCTAATTTCTCCATTAAATTTATTATTTAAATAATTTATTTTGTATTCACTTTGAATTATAGTACACTCATCAATTCACTTTATTATTTACCTTTTAAAATCTCTGAAACCAATTTGACTACTTTGACCTTTTGGGGCTTCTAGATGACATAAGAGGGTCCTCCAACTTTGTAAGGCCATAACTCTCAAACCGTGAGGAGTTATTTGACGTTCCACATACCACAAAAAATGGAATGACATGTACCATCCATATAGAATATTATTACCTATAAATATATCAAAAATCATACCATTATCCATCAAACAAACTTGGGTCCATTACCCAAACCTGGGTTCTCCAACTTCTCATGGCCATAACTCTTTAACCATGAGGATTTATGTGACGTTCCACATACCACTAGAAATGGCATGACAAGAAATATCCATATAGGATATCTTCGATGACAAATTCAATGACCTTAATATCATTATTCCACAAATAAGCATGGGTTCTCTAACCATACTTCTAGGATAACTCAATCCGCAAAGCACCTTCCTGTGAGGGATTTCACTATAAGGGAAACACTTTGGAGTTCATCCATTTCTACTTATTATCAACCATGATAGGAAAATAACGAGTCATATTTACATCAAACAATATTGGGTCCATTACCCAACCTTTGTGCTACAGGGATTTCTTCAAAGGTTGACATCAATGACAACCAACCTTAATCAACACTCCTCCACCAAGAAGATTCAAATTTTAGAATCAACAATAGACAGATAGGCCTCAATAAGAAGAAGGATTGATAAGAGCACCTCCTTTAACAATATCTTCAACTCCCAGGTATCAAACTATATTTTTTGGTTTATGTTATGCATGTAATAATTTTGGACATAAAGCTGTGAATTGCAAATCTAACAACATGAAAAATAACAACTTTGAGAGTCATACACAAAGGGGTTATTCAAGAATACCTAGTGGAACACAGAGAAGAAGTTACAATAGGTTTGAATCTCTAAGCACTGAAGTGGAATGTTACAAATGTAACAATTTTGGACATGTGACCAAAGATTGAAGAATGACATTTGTTCCTAAAGAACCTCAAAAAATGACATGGATAAGAAAACAATATCAGTATAGCAATGAATAATGAACAATTTCTCTAATAGCTAAGCAGAAGAAATGTGTCTGGTATGTTGACAATGGATGTTCAAAACACATGACAGGTGATAGAGACAATTTTCTTACATTACAAAAGGAAAGAGATGGATCGATCTCCTTCGAAAATGATGATTCAACCAAAATCATTGGAAAAGGCACAGTCCGAATAGGAATAAGAATCAAAAGGAAGAAAATGTTATAATAGTAGAAGATATGAAACATAATCTTCTAAGTGTGAGTCAAATGTGCGACGAAGGTCATAAAGTTACTTTCGATTCACAAAAGTGTGAGATAAGAAAAGAAGGTTTAGGGAAATTGGTCGCTACAGCTGCAAGAACTTCAAGAAACCTATATCTGTTAAGTGAAATTGGAAATGAAAAGTGTTGTCTAGGAAAGGAAGATGAAAGTTGGCTATGGCATAGAAGAATGGGTCACATATATTTTGATGACCTTGTCAAAGTCAGCAAAATAGAAGAAGTTAGAGAAATGCACCAGATCACGAAACCAACCAACACTTTATGCAAGCATTGTCAACAAGAAAAGCAAGCAAAGACCAAGTTTAAATCAAAGGAATATTCAATGACAAGATCACTACAAATTGTGCATACTGATCTAGTTGGACCAACTAAAACAAAGGGCTTAAAAGGTGAGAAATACTTCATGTTATTAGTTAATTATTATACAAGAATGACTGCAGTTTTATTTCTCGAGAATAAGTCAGAAGATTTTGAAAACTTCAAGATCTACAAGGAAATGGTTGAAAATGAAATGGATTCAAAAATCAAATGCTTGAGATCTGATAATGGAGGAGAGTTCACCTTAAAGGAATTTATGGACTACTGCAGCAATCATGGAATAAAAAGGCAATTCTCCATTGCTAGGACACCTCAACAGAATGGAGTTGTTGAAAGAAAGAACATGACAGTACAGGAAATGGCTCGAACAATGTTAACAGATTCAAAATTGACAGATATTTTTTTGACACAGGAAGTGCATACAACAATTCACATTCAAAATAGAGTAATGCTCAGAAACAACACTGAGAAAACTCCTTACGAACTATGGAAAGGAAGACCAACAAATGTAAAGCACTTCATAGTTTTTGGAAGAAAATGCTATATCAAAGGAGAAGATGGAGGAATGGGAAAGTTTGACTCTTGTGTGGACAAATGAGTACTTGTTGGTTACTCAAGTACAAGGAAATGATACAAGTGTTACAATCTAAGATTGAACAAAGTTGTGGAAAGCATCAACGTAACAATTGATGAAATAGGTAGACCAAAATCAAAGGAAGAAAATGAATCAATAAAACAACCCTTAGAAGAAGAAGCAAAAGATGAAAAAGAAGTAGAAGAGGAAGATGAAGAGAATCCGATAGAAGGAGAAGAGAAAGTTCAACAAGTGTCTCCAAAGACACTCAATAAACGAGTACAAAAGAATCATCCTTCAGATTAGATTATCAAAAACAAAGATGTAGGAGTTGAGACTAGAAGAAGAATCCGTTCACGAGAACAAACACACCTAGCACTCTTATCTACAATTGAACCAAATTGTTTTGAAGAAGCCAACAAGAATGAATCTTGGAATAAGGCCATGGATGAAGAATTGGATCAAATAAAGAAAAATGACACTTGGAAATTGGTTCCAAGACCAAAGAATAAGAAAGTGATCGACACAAAATGGGTTTTCAGGAATAAATTGGATGAAGATGGACAAGTTACAAGGAACAAAGCTAGATTGGTATGTAAAAGATATGCACATATTGAAGGAATCGACTTTGAAGAGACATTTTCTCTAGTTGCCAGAATGGAAGAAATCTGCTTGTTTTTAGCTTATGCATGCTCTAAAAATACTAAAGTATATCAGATGGACGTAAAATCATCTTTTCTGAATGGGGAATTTGAAGAATAAGTCTTCATTGAACAACCGGAAGGATTTCAATTGTTAGAGAATGCATATTATGTGTGTAAATTAAAGAAGGCCTTGTATGGTTTAAAATAGGCTCCTAGAGCATGATACTCTAGACTGGATAAGTATCTGCAGTAGGCAAAGTTCAGAAAAGGAAGTGAAGACAACAACCTCTACATCAAGGTAAGTCGAGGCAATATTTTATTAGTTGAAGTTTATGTTGATGATATTATTTGTGGTAGTGATGATGACAGGTTAAGCCAGAAGTTTGCAAAAGAAATGCATAATGAATTTAAAATGTCATTACTTGGAGAACTATCCTTCTTTCTGGGACTTCAAATACGTCAAAGCAACCAAGGAATATTTATTTCTCAAACCAAGTATATCAGAGAAATGATAAAGAGGTTTGGAATGGAAGGTTGCAAACCCGTTATCACTCCCATGCAAACCAGTTGCAAGTTGAGCAAAGATGATGATTCAAAGTATACAAATTAGAGGTAATACAGATCAATGATTGGTAGCCTAAAATATGTGACAACATCCAGACCAGATGTAATGCAGGCAGTTGGACAGGTGGCGTGATTTCAAGTAGCACCAAAAGAATCACATGTATTAGCAGTGAAGAGGATCTTAAAATATCTCAAAGGAAAAGAAGAGTTTGGATTATGGTATCCAAAAGGAAATGATCTATCACTTATGGCTTACACAGATGCAGATTGGGCAGGTTGTATTGATGACCGACGAAGCACTAGTGGAGAAACATTCTACTTGGGTGAGTGTTTAGTATCATGGATAAGAAAGAAACAATCATCAGTATCCTTATCTACAGCCGAGGCAGAGTATATTGTAGCAACATCATGTTGTACACATGTTCTTTGGATGAAACAAACTCTGACAGATATACAGGTTGAGTATGATGAGGCCATTCCAATCTATTGTGATAATACAAGTGCCATCAGTATCTCAAATAACCTGGTGATGCACTCCAAGACGAAGAACATTCCAATCAAGTATCACTTTCTATGGGAGCAGGTTGCAAAAAATAACATCAGAGTTGAGTATGTGGGCCTAAAAGAACAAGTGCCAGACATCTTTACAAAACCACTTCCACGGGAATCCTTTGAATATCTTCGCCAGAGACTTGGAGTTACTTCTACTTCAAAATGAATGTTTTTTGAATGCTTATCTTATATGTCTTAGATTTACATAAGGAAGCACCATAAGAGGACAATTCAGTTAGGGAGAGCAACCTTAGATGGAAAGATACCTTTTCCATTAATGACAAAGGGGGAAAGATTTATAAGATGTAGAGGATAGAGGCATGGTTCCAAGGGGATAAGATTTATCAGATACAGAGGACAGAGACATGGTTATAGGGGGAGCATGAGTGATATGATTTCAGTATTGCATCAGAGTGTTTCCATCAATGCCAAAGGGGAAGATTGTTGATTAAGGTTGGCTGTCATTGATTTCAACCCTTGAAGAAAGCCCGGTAGTACAAAGGTTTGGGTAATGGACCCAAGTTTGTTTGATTTAAATATGACTCATTATTGTCTTGTCATGGTTGATAAGAAGTAAATATGAATGAACTCCAAAGTCATCTCCTTATGGTGAAAGCCCTCATGGGAAGACACTTTGCAGAGTGAGAGAACCCATGCTTAGTTGTGGAATACTGAGATGAAGGAAAGTAAATTTGTCAGTGAAACTATCCTAGATGGATAGTGCTTATCATGCCATTTCCGGTGGTATGTGGAATGTCACATAAGTCCTCACGATTAGAGAGTTATGACCATATGAAGTTGGAGAAACCCTCATAAGTATTATAGAAGCCCCCAAGGGTCAAAGTGTTTTGCAAAAGAAATTATTTCAAGTGAAGAAGCCCTAAAATAAGGAAAGTGTAAGGCTACATGAAGATATAAATAAGAGGCAAATCTCACTCATTAAATAAACACTTGTACATATTGTATATCTATTTTCTTGTGTAAATATTATTGTAAATACTTGTGGATACATCTGAAGTGGCGAACATCTGAGGTAGTTGGAAGGGTTGATGGAGAAATTCTCGGAATTACAACGAATAAAAAAAAACCTATTTTCTGAGGTGTACATGGGCTGGTTGTGTATAGGGTGCTTACATGTACGTGGGATGTTTGTGTATAGGGTGAGTACGTATGTAGGCTGGTTGTGTACAAGGTGAGTACATGTTGGTGAAGCCATGGAAACTTGAGAAGATGAAGATGCAGAGGTTCTAGATTCTAAGATCAAGCTTCCAGGAAGGTATAAAGTGCTCAGATACATCATATTTATCCATTGGTTCAAAACGTATGTCTTACTTCTATAATAGTTGGATTTTGATGTATGCATGATGAATGACAATGGATATTTGAGGATTCTCCCTAGAGAGACTAGTGGCTACATGGGATATTCTTCATAAGTCAGATCTATAGAAATACAGTGCTGGTATATTTATCATTGATACTTCTTGTTGAGGCACATCTTGTATTTCTTGGCATATGGCTAAGGGTTTTTAAGGTACATGGTTGAGATCTTGTATTTGTTGACGTTTTGAGAGGCTAAATATCAGAAAGGGTTTGATGACTAAGATCACGTGAAGGAAATTATACTTGTTCATGATTTCACACACCTATATGGCACATGACTAGAGAAAGACATATTTGTCTTGAGTGAATGTTATGTATGAGAATGCATGCACAGGGTAAAGTTACAGTCTGGATACAGTGATAGTGTTGGGTATGTGTTATATTCTTTGCATGTGTGTGTGTGTGTGGGTGCTTCAGATACGATGACTGTGTCTGACGATCCCTTCACCTAGGGATTTTGCTATTTTTAGCGGATTTTTCTATTTTTAGCGGATTTTGGGTGGTTTTTGCTATTTTTAGCGGATTTTGCTATTTTTAGCTGATTTGTAAATTAATCCCGGATTAAGGGATTAGGGTTTTGGTATATATGGAATACCTAAAAACATTGTATATATTGTATGGCGAATGGTGAAATTCGATATAATGAAAAAAAAAGGTTTTTCCGATTGAGGGTTTTCGGTAAAGATCTCTGTGTATTCTGTGTATGAGCCATTGATTAATTTTTGTATTGCTTAAGAATATATATGCATTTCTTTACTTCACAGGTTTAAAACTTATATGTGGTATCAGAGCACGTTTTTGGCTTCAGAGGGACGCCTTTGTTGCTGAGGGTTTGGCTCGGTCTTGACAGATCA
>JASDQU010738417.1:44815-99897 GCA_032191745.1 Picea mariana | reverse complement strand
GATTCGCTATTTTAAAAATGATTCGCCCAAATTATATTGGATAAAATTATTTTACCTAAAAAATCGCCAAAATTTTATAAAAACTATATAAAATCCTTAGAAATTTGAATATTTTTACAAAAATATTGCCAACCATTTATAATTGGCATATGAAGGATTAGTAGGATTCGCCAAGGTTTCTACATTTTAAAATAATTTTCCATCCTTAAAATCATCCCTGGTCCTTGCCTGCACGTATAAAACTGTTGCTTCTCCCAAGCTTAGCTCCCGAATCCTTGAAGGAGTCTGACTTCTGCACTCCTGCAGAGTCTTCACACACACAAAGGTGTTATCCCTTTTGATCTTCTCTAAGACTCAGACCTCTAACGAAAATAATTCCTTCTTCCCTTCTCCCTCAAATGGAGAATTTGGATGCCCTCCTGGCTATCCTTCACTCAAGCAACCTCTTGCTGAGTGCTCAGGGTGTTCAGCAACCCTACAAAGATCCTTCTATGGAATCTTCTTCAATATTTGAACTCAAAGAGTTCCTTCTGTGCACACTAGCACTTACTCAATGCTCTCCTGGCAGAGTATCAAGAATCCTCAGATGATTCTTGCTTCTAATGAACTCACAACAGAGTTCTTCTTCTGTGCACTCCTTTGCACCTTCTCAATGCCCGCTTGGCA
This sequence comes from Picea mariana, assembly GCA_032191745.1. Taxonomy (NCBI): domain Eukaryota; kingdom Viridiplantae; phylum Streptophyta; class Pinopsida; order Pinales; family Pinaceae; genus Picea; species Picea mariana. The sequence continues at coordinate 99,231 of JASDQU010738417.1, read as the reverse complement.
GAGCTTTTACAGAACTCCTCAGAGATTCTGTTTGCAACTGTGTTCTCCACAGCCTTGCCTCCTGAGGTATTCAACAACCTCAAAGGTCTTCCTTTGAGTTAATGACTTCAACTTCTGTGCCCACCTGGTTTGTCTTTTTCTGAATCCACAGAGATCAGAAGTGCATCTATGCACTGGTATTCAGAGACCGCAGTACTCTGTCACGCCCTCTTAGCATGAAACCACAAAGAACCTTTCAAGCCTAAAAATCAAAAAACTCCCCGCAAATGTCTAGCATACATCTACAACATAAAAGAACACAATGAAGCATCCACATAACACAGAAAAAATGCAGGAAAATCTACCTTGGTTTATATTAATGTAAATGTCTCCTTACAAAGGTGTCTTTCAGCTTAGACTTTAACAAAGTCTCGTCTCTTTATCTTTTTCTCTCTCCTTCCTAAAACTATTACAAAATGAGATCGAAATTGATCTTTTACAAGAGGGGCTCTTTGAGCTCTTCCCTCCAACCTACCTTCCCTATTCAATTACATTGAATGGGTTGTCTTGTCCACCATCTGGATCTAGATCTCAGCCTTCAAAGAATTAAATGCCTACCTACTTCTATTCATGTGCAAAGAACGGCCTCATGGCTCAATAGCCTAAAACATTTAATTACATTCAAATTCAAAATTGAAGATGAGGGCCTTGCCTCTCTTCGTCTTTGAATGCACACGCTGACATGGCTAGCTAGCTAGCTGGATGATGTGGAGAGATGCTCCTGCATCATACTCCTCAATTGAAAAATCCATGAGCTCCTGCCCATGAGCTTCCACCCTCAGCTTTGGAAATCCTCCTGGATCCCAAACAAATTTGTGGAGCTGTTCATCTGCTCCATCTCTTTGTTGCTGCTACTCCTGTGTTATTGCTGCTACTTCTCCTTCTCCTACTTCTCTGCTCAGCTTCTCCTCACTAGCAGCCTCTGCTGACTCTACCATCAGCCTTCTGATCTTCTCGATTACTTCGTCTAGCTGCTCCAGTGGCTGTCTCTGTTCATGCAGTCTCCTCAGCTGCAAAAATTGACTGCAATCGGGGAGATCACTATGATATCCCATGCTTTCTTCATCTTCTTATGTGGCCTTAACTTGCCACCCTGCTGCAAATTTCAGCTTTATAGTCTTCATCACCTTTTCATCTCCCTGGATTTAATCTCTGAGCGATTCCTCAGAATGCTCCTCTGCCAATACCTGCTCATGGAAGTCACCTGCTGGTTCTAGATTGTTCATCCAATCCTCTAGCATCTCTAGCTGCATCTCCCATGGAGTGATCAATCTGCCTGCCTGCTCTTTTTCTTCTTTTGCTACTAGCTTCAGTGTTGCAACTTCCTCCTTTTTAACTTCCTTGCTGAAAGTATCGAGCCATTCCTCAGAATGCTCGTTCCCTTTTTCTTCTTGGGTAGCCTCAGATATCTACTCCAATTATTCTCTGACAGTCTCAGCTGGCTATCCCACTTCTATTGTTTTTGCCTCAACATCTCCAACGCAGATTTTTGCCTCCTCTGGGCTAAATGGCAGGAATATTTCAATTCCCCCAATAATTAGAAGATTCGTCAGATCCTCCTCTTCTGTCAGCTCCTCAGGTTGATTCAAACTCATCTCTGAGTTTATGAGACCCTCAGATAGTCTCATCTTCTCATCCCTTCCCACCTAGCAATATGGGATTTTCCTGCTGCCCTCCTGGCAGTTTATGGAATCAACTGATCCCATCTCTGTTCCCTTTCCCACTTGGAAAATTGGAACCTCTTGGCTACCCTCCTGGCAGTCTATGAGATCATGCAGCGATCTCAATCCATTTCCCTCCTGGCAGTGTGAAATTCCCTGGCTGTCCTCATGACAGTCTATGAGATCCCACAGTGATCTCAACCCTTTGCCCACCTGGCAATTAGGAATTTCTTCTCTTCCCTCCTGGCAGTGCTTGAGATCTTCAGTTGATCCCAATTCATCCTTACTACTGAGACTTCTCCCAGTCTTTGGTTTACATATCTGAACCCTTTTCTCTAGTCTATTGAGGTTTCCAACAAGCCAACCATTTTAACATCTTACACTGTATTTTAGCCATCTCGCTGTCTATTTGCCCTGCTGGAAAATCTGTTGATGTCACTCTAAAACCTTGAGTGTTTCTAGCCTCTTCCATTGTCCTCCTGACTGTTTATGGATTGTTTCCTACCTGTAAACAATCCTCTATGGAGTCCTTAGTACTCTGTCTTCTTCCTACTCCTTCTGTCTATGATATACAAACAGAATCTGGGCTCTGATACCAAACTGACGTAGACCTATCGACCCTCGGGACGAAGTCCGCTCACAGGATCATTCTTTGTCTCCCTCGAGCTGAATCGTCTCTTTAGACTCCCTACTGCAATCTCCAGTTATCGATCCACAGGTCCTTTTTGGTAGCTTCCCTATGCAAACAACACCAGGGACAAGCTCCCCTTCTCCGTGCGACCACAACACTGTGACCAAGGCCCAATTCCAAAGGCACTTGTCACAACTCGCCACTCACGAGTTCATGAGTCAAGGTTCCCGACTCTTCTTTTCCAATCTCGCGGTACCCTAAATGTCGATACGGGTATGAATCTTCCTCTGTCAGCGCCTTCCTTGTGTGACTTCCGACTGGAATTAACGCTAGCTCCTCTCGCTACTCACACCTTCATAAGTCGAAGGGTTAAATCTCCATGCTTTTCCCATGTGAACCTTTGAGAGATAAAAGTCAGTAAAGGTTGGCCTTCCTTCCATACTTCTCACAACTTGCCACTTCACGAGTTGTAACGTCCAATCTTGGCACCTTCCCTTCATGAACCCCCAAGAAGCGATATTTATTTTCCTTTTCGCGTTCTCACTACTCATGACTTCGCAAGCCAAAGGGTTGAGCTCTCATGCTCTTACTCCGCGAATCCCCAAGACACGATAAGTTAGTGGAGTGTTGACTCCCTTCTCCAGGTGATGTGTGTTTGCCTGTTTGTCACACGGGCTCCACCTTATGTCTCAAACCACATGTCCACGCGAGCCTCAGCACTCGACACTTCGTGACTTTTGATGTCGAAAGTGACCCCTCTCAACCTCTGAACCCCCGAACATGTGATAGGTGATGGGGTTCCTGATCTAACGGTCCTCCCTTGACCTGGATCTAAAGGTTTTCTCCGATCCTCATGACTTCATGACTTCGTGACTTGGAGCACCCAACTCTTGGGCTCTCACCCTACAAACTTCCGAGTTCATGAGACCCAAATCCTGGATCTCTTTTGCACTTCACCGACTCCGCGATTGCTTCCACCTGTCCTCCTTCGATGGATGGCTGCGATTCTCTCGTGACTTCGCCACTTATGACTTGGAGCACCCGAATCTTGTGCTCTCACCTTGAGAATCTCCAAGTTCATGAGATCCCTAGATCTCTGCCACCTGTCCTCCTCAGATGGACGGTCCTGATCCTCTCACGACTTCACTACTCATGAAGTCGAAGGACTTCCCTCTATGACTTCCGATGTCTGAATCCTCGATATGGGTGATTTCATGACATGCATCCTCCTTCCAATGGATGGCTCAGATTCTTTCGCAGTTTTGCATTTTATGATGTCGAGTGCCCGGACTCTCGGCCTCTGGACTCCCGAACTCCTGAATGTCGATATCCTGATATGAATTCCTTCTCGGGACTTTCCCTTCTGCTGCTCTTCGCGTGAGGGTTTAAACCTCGTGCAGCTCCTGATAGATCCAACGGCTATCCGCTTCTTCACTCAAGATCTGATGGTTCAGATCATTTCTTCTGTGCACTCCTCCTGCACTGCCTCCCAGACGTGGAAACCTTCAACAGTCCAGATCTTCTCGGCTGATCTGACGGAAGCTATTGCTCCTTCCGAGCTTTGGTGATTTCTTCCCAGACTTGGAAGAATTTCAAATTCTCAAAGGCCTCGACCTTTGTTCTCCTTTGCCTGCGAGCTCTGCAACTTGGGTCCTCGCCTGCACGTATAAAACCACTGATTCTCCGGAGCTTAACTCCCAAATCCTTGAAGGAGTCTGACTTCTGTGATCCTGCAGAGTCTTTGCACACACAAAGGTGCTATCCCTTTTGAGCTTCTCTAAGACTCAGACCTCTAAGGAAAATAATTCCTTCTTCCCTTCTCCCTCAGATGGAGAATTTGAATGCCCTCCTGGCTATCCTTCACTCAAGCAACCTCTTGTTGAGTGCTCAGGGTGTTCAACAACCCTGTGAACATCCTTCTATGGACTCTTCTTCAATCTCTGAACTCAAAGAGTTCCTTCTGTGCACTCTAGCACTTACTCAATGCCCTCCTGGCAGAGTATCAAGAATCCTTAGATGATTCTTGATTCTAATGAGCTCACAGTAGAGTTCTTCTTCTGTGCACTCCTTTGCACCTGCTCAATGCCCGCCTGGAAAAGCTTTTACAGAACTCCTCATAGATTCTTTCTACAACTGTGTTCTCCATAGCCTTTCCTCCTGAGGTGTTCAACAACCTCAAAGGTCTTCTTCTGAGTTAATGACTTCAACTTCTGTGCCCACCTGGTTCATCTTTGTTTGAATCTGCAGAGTTCAGAAGTGCATCTATGCACTGGTATTCAGAGACCGCAGTACTCTGTCACGCCCTCCTGGCATGAAACCACAAAGAACCTTTCAATCCTGAAAAAAAAACAACTCCCCACAAATGTCTAGCATACATCTACAGCATAAAATAACACAATGAAGCATCCACATAACACAGAAAATATGCAGGAAAATATGCTCTGGTTTATATTAATGTAAATGCCTCTTTACAAAGTTGTCCCTGAGCTCAGACTTTAACAGAGTCTCGTCTCTTTCTCTTCTTCTCTCTCCTTCCTAAAACTATTACAAAATGAGGTCGAAATTGATCTTTTACAACGGGGGCTCTTTGAGCTCTTCCCTCCAACCTACCTACCCTATTCAATTACATTGAATGGGTTGTCTAGTCCACCATCTGGATATAGATCTCAACCTTCAAAGCATTAAATTCCTACCTACTTCTACGCATGTGCAAAGCAAAGCCTCACGGCTCAATAGCCTAAAACATTTAATTACATTCAAATTCAAAATTGAAGACAAGGGCCTCACCTCTCTTCGGCTTTGAATGCACGGGCTGACATGGCTGGCTAGCTGGCTAGCTGACGTGGAGAGATGCTCCTGCATCAACATGGCATGAGACAATTTCCTCTTTACACTTGTCATCATCTGATTATGCCATGTGTATTTGCTGACATGGTCTACCACATGTTCTTTGTTGTTGTGGTCTGCTGACGTGGTCTGCCACATGTCCTTGTAGACGTGGTCAGCTAACATGGACTGCCACATGTCCTTGTAGACGTGGTGTTTTGACATGGAATTCTAAGGTGGTCTACCATGTGTCCTTGCTGACGTGGCTTGTTGACCAACAAGCCTAATCCAATGGTCATCCTATGTCCTCGACATCTGATGGTCCGTATTCATTTCGGATTTATGGGCTTTCGGTTTTTCAAATATCAAACTGAAGTTTGAAGTGAGATTTTCCTACAGCTTAACCTCCTCACATCTTTATACCCGAAACAAATGTTTTTCGTTGATCAAGGTATTAGATCGATGACTCGATCTTTCTACAATGCATCTTTGCTATCTTATCCTGTCCTTCCATTTAGAATGATCCAACGACTGACGAAAATTTGCATTTCAGGAATTTCAAATCTCAACCCTTTAACCTCAGTTATCCTACCTTTCCACTTTTAAATGATACAACAGTCGAGAAGACTCTCGAAACAGATCAATGATCAAGGATGGTTGCAGGGTCCTCAACCAACACAACTTTTAAGACTATCATTAGGTTTTGTAATGGAGAAAGCTCGTTGGTATTGGAACTGATTCCAACCATAGATCTATTTTCAAGTGACAATCGATGATCGATGTGGATTGCGGAACCACAAATTGCGAGTGATTTAAGTCGTCACCCAAATTTTTCAATTTGAAGTTGTGCATTGTTGGTGAGTTAACCACAATCATCAATCTTCGAAGCTATAGGATCGAATGGTCCTGACTAATTGCGGGATTGGAACTAGTGTGAGATTTAATTATCCTTTCGATCTCTGAAATATATCGTTGTCGTTGATCTGGCGATTGCGCATTTGATGGTCACGAATTAATCTGACTTAAACTGATCTCTTTTTGGATCAACCACAGTTGTCAATATCAGAGTGTATGAGATCTAACGATATAGACCAATTGCAGGGCTAGAACTAGCAATTTGTTTAATTATTCTTTCACTCTCCGCAATTCATCCCTGTCGTTGATCTTGCTTGCAGATCTGATGGTCACAATCCTTCAACGGTCCTCAAACCCATAGTCACTCATATGATCGATGTCCATTATATGAGACAATCAACACCGTCAATTCTTAATTGGACGACTGCTAAGGATTCTCTCCTTTTCCTATGCTCTTCATTCGTTAACTCTCATGAGATTTAATCATAGGAATATTGTTGATGATCTTCATTCGCTAACTCTCCTGAGATTTAATAAATTTTTGTGCATTCTTTTATGCACTGATAGTCAGTCGCTAATTTGTCCTAAGCTTTGATCATAGGAACATTGTTGATCCTATCATTATGTACAATAATCACGAATTGCTACATCCTTAAGGTGATGTTCTTCTGTCAATATTTAGTATACATTTCCTCCTAAGATTAACCTTGTTGTTTTTCTTATTGTTTGGCATTCTCTTTCCATCATTGACCCTTCATTACACAGGGAAATACCTTATTGTCCATCTTAACACTAATGCCAACTGTATAACTGATCATGATTGATTCATGTTTCCATCATAACAACTTATCATGACTGTTGACATCAATGACAACACATGAATGACATCAATTGTTGACATCAATGACAATACATCAATGACATTATTTCCAACATTGTATGCATTGCATGTGCCCAAAAGACATCAGTAAAATTGGAATCTATTAACATATTTCGAGCCATTTCCTATACTATCATGTTCTTTCTTTTGAAAACTCCATTCTATTAAGGTGTCCTAGCAACGAAGAATTTCATTTTTATTCCATGCTTGCTGCAAAAATACATAAATTCCTTTGAAGTAAACTTTCCTCCATTATTAGATCTCAAACATTGTATTTTTCATTTTCATCCATTTCCTTGTATACCTTGAAGTTCTCGAATGATTATGACTTCTTCCTGAGAAAACAATTGTAGTCATCCTTGTATAATAATCAACCAATAACATAAAATATTGAACACCATTTAAACCCTTTGTTCTAGTTGGCCCAACTAGATCAGTATGCAAAATTTCCAGTGGTCTTGTTGTGGAGCATTCCTTTGATTTGAATTTGGTCTTTGTTTTCTTTCCTTGTTGACAATGCTTGCATAAGGTGTTGGTTGGCTTCGTGATCTAGGGAATTTCTATGTATTCTTCCTTTTTGTTGAATTTTATTAGGTTATCAAAATTTATGTGACCCATTCTTTTGTACCATAGACAAACTTCATCTTCCTTTTCTAGACAACACTTTTCATTTCCAATTTCACTTAATAAATATATGCTGCTTGAATTTCTTATAGCTATTGCAACCAATTTTCCTGAACCTTCTTTTCATATCTCGCACTTTTGTGAATCAAACACAAGTTTGTGACCTTGGTCACATATTTGACTTACACTTAGAAGATTATGATTCATATCTTCCACTAGTAGGATATTTTTTGCCTTGGTATCCTTGTTTCCAATTTTGACTATGTATCTTCTAATGTTTCTATCTAAGTCATCGTTTCCAAAAGAGATCGATCCATCTATTTCCTTTCTCAATGTTAGAAACCTATCCTCATCACCTATCAACATACCAACCACGTTTCTTGTGTTTAACTTATAGAGTGAGTGTGCATTCTTCATTGTTATACTGATTCTGATTTCTTATCCATATTCTCTGTTGAGGTTCATGTCTGTGACTGTTGTTATTATGTTGTGATTCTCTAAGAGGGACTGTCATTCTACAATCTTTGGCCATGCGTCCAAAGTTGTTGCACTTGTATCATTCCATTTCAGTTCTCAAGGATTTAAACATGTTGTATCTTCTTCTTTGTGTTTCACTATGCCTTCTTGGATAACCATTTTGTGCATGACTTTCAAAGTTGTTTATGTTTATGCTATTTTCTCTGCAATTTCACTACAAGAAAAACACCTTTTAGTGGAGGTTTCTAGTTTTACAAAATTGGAATAATCTATTAAAAAAATCCTTCACTACAACAAATGTTTTTGTGGATACTATAATGGAAGTTGATTATAACTAAAAAAATCTAGGCAATCGGAGGTGTTAGCAGATGTTTACAAATAGGTGTGTTAATATAAGGAACAAGCATCGATGTGTACATACACATAGAACACCAATGTTGTAAACTTAACTTCAAGCACCAGGGCCGTAAAATATGAAAGCATCAGAGCATCAAAATATTTAAACACCAGGGCATTTGTCGTTTAAGCACTGGGGTGTTACCATCAAAACACAACCGGAGAGTTAAAAATAATTAAGCATCGGGGCTTTCTGCATAGAACGCACTGATGCGTTATTAATAAGAAGGCACCGATGTTGTATTAAATAATATGCATCGGTGCGTTACATGGAAAAATGCCCCGATGCATTAAAACTAGAAAGCACTGATGCTTTTCAGTAACAAACAAGCCCTGGTCCTTATCAATAACAAAATAGTGTCAATGTGTATGAAAAACACATGCATCGGTGCTTCGTATAAAATTAACGCACCAATGACTAAATTTTTAATATAATTTTGTGGTATTAAATTAATATTGAAACTGATGCTAATTGATTACATAAAAGCACTGGTGAGAATTTCATATGAAACACACTACTGAGTTTTAATATTAAACGTGCCAATGAGATTAATAATTAAAATACAATGAGAAACATTGACTTGTGATAGTGCAATTATTGTTATTTTTTAATTCCATTATTTATCAAAAAAAATTCATATATCTTATATTTTGATTAGTTCCATATATCATATATCAGTTCCATGCTCTGTTTCCTGCAAGTTTTATACCCCATAATAAATCATAGATTTAATATTAAGTATTATTTTTGTTTCATTAATTATAAAATGATGCAAGTAAAACAACATAGATTATACTTACAAATTCGACAATTAATTTTTGATATGCAACATATACTCACAACCCTTAATTAACCCAATGTCAATCGATTTTTCTTATGGATCTTTTTTGTATGCTAGCACATGTTTGAAGACATTCAATGATGGTTGTTGTAAAACAACTTAAAATATATAAGAAATAAAAACCTTGAGGTGTTATAAGGAAATAGCAATTACTCACAAACTTTGCTATCAACCCTTTTCTTCCTTGTCGTCCTGTTTTATGTGCAGAATGAGTTCCATTTTATTTTCTTTTCTGTAAGAGAATATTTGAAATTTAATATTTAATGTATAATTAATTATTTGTACCTAATAGAAAAATTCAATGATTACATACATTTGAAGCAAGTTGTTGAGATAGCTCTTCATGAGATGCAATTATGTCTAATTATTTGATCATCTCCTTGTACATTTTTTTTGGACATTCCTACTGGAATATTTCGGATATCAGCTCGTCGGTCCTCTGGGATTTTCATAATTTTCATGAAAATAATAAAGTGACAATAAAGTATTTTTATATTGATATATGAAAGCTAAATATCACAAAATTGATATATTAATAAATGAATATATTTTAGGAATATTTCTTTTTAAATGATTTTTTTTTGTTGTTGTATGTTTTTTCTATTGCAAGTTTGGCAGGTCTCATTTACCATTTCTCTGGAAATGCTTCCTGTAGTTTAAATATAACTCGGTCCTTGGAATCATTGGATTGATTTCTATATTGTAAGTGGAAAGTACGTATATACGTTCATTCCACTATATCCCTCATAGTTTTGTAAAAGTTTTCCCCCCTTTGATTAATCTCCAACACCACTCGAGATGAGCTAATGAGCAATTCATCATCATTTACATCTTCTATATTAATTAATTTTGTTTTGTTATAATGACATTTTGTTCCATCGTTGTTGGTTCCTATAGAACATTAAACATATGTGAATTAATAGATTGTTTGAAACATGTCATCTAATATTCCTAAGTATATTGTTAATGAAAATTCAAAAAAAAAATCATATTGAATAGTATTTTTTCATTTACCTAATTCAACCCTCTGCAATTTTTCCATCAAGATTTTACGCCCTTCTGCACTTAGATCAGAAATAATGTTATCAAGCTTCCTCATTTTGTGGTCCTGCATGACACAAACTAACCAATACATATTAGCTAAACTTACATATAGTTCAACCATATTAATTTTGTATAGAATTTACAGAGAACCTGCCTTTTCTGTTTTTTCTGGATATGTCATCATTGTGTCGACCAAAACTTTTCTCACTCATTTTTTTATCAATGTACAACATGTTCCATTAAATACAGAAATTATTAAATATATTTTATAAATAAATCACATAATTTTTAGCGAAAAAATCATTGTATCCGGTGCACTTTCTATATTCAAAGCACTAGTGTGATTATTACATAAAACACACTGGTGCATTCCATACACCAACACGCACCAAACAATTTAATTTCCTTTTTAAAATATTGTGAATTACAACAGTGTGATATATATATATATATATCACAACATACATCATTGTGTCGACCAAAACTTTTCTCACTCATATTTTTATCAATGTACAACATGGGCCATTAAATACAAAAATTATTAAATATATTTTATAAATAAATCACATAATTTTTAGCAGAAAAAATCGTTGTATCTAGTGCACTTTATATATTCAAAGCACCAGTGTGTTTATTACATAAAACACACTGGTGTGTTCCATACACCAAAATGCACCAAACAATTTAATTTCTTTTTTAAAATATTGTGAATTACAACAGTGTGACATATATTTATCATAACAACTACAATAGAAAACAAAAACATAGAAAAAAAATTAAGCATTCATTAAAAACAACAATAGAAAAATTACACACCGATGAGAAGAAAAAATAAAAAAAATTGTGTGATGACATTTTTTGTGTTGTTTAGATGATAACATCAGAGATATATTTTTTTATGAACCATATTTTTTGATTTTTGTTTTTTAATATGGCTTAATCAGTGTGTTCCTTATACATAAATGCACCGGTGTGTTTCTGTCGAAAGGGCACACCAGAAAAGTGAAAAACATTTTTAAAAAAAAATGTCAAATCGAAAATCGTTTAAAAAAATTTAAGAAAAAAGGTAGAGGGTCTACTTTGTTTTGGATTTGATGCAATAAGTGGTCCATTTGCATCACATGCCAAACACTTATATATATAAAAACAAACCCATTAGATCTAAAATACCTAAAATGAAAATCCTTAATTCTGAAGTGATAGAGGGAGTTAAACCCTAGGGTGAAATTTTGCATTAACGTAAGAAAAAAAAACAAGGGTTTAAGCTAAGTATGATTTTTTTGTTTTTTTTAATGTAGGGTTTTGAGTGAGTCACCATACCCTTCAAATCATAATTTTTCTAAATATTTATGTTGTTCCAAAGTATTCTTCTGCTCCAGAGTGCTCCCTGGTATGTCTCTCTTCCAAACCTCTCTAATGTAAATCTTGGAAAAATAATGAAAATATTGAATACCTTCTTAATATTAAAAAAACTTTATTAAGAAGGTTTACAGTGAATCACCATACCCTTCAAATATCATATTTGGAATAATATTGTGGTTCCAAAGTATTCTCTCCTCCATAGTGTTCCTCTGTATGTCTCTCTTGCAAGTCTCTTTTCTGCAAAAATTTTCAAAATAATGAAATAGTGAATAGCGTTTTAGTATTTAAATGACTTTATGAAATTTGATTCCCGCTCTTTTTTTAATTGTTTAAAAAAAATCACATTTTTTTTAATTTTTTGGCATGACGGTGTGTTTATGTAAGATTCATCGGTGTGGCCATATTACGTTATGCACTGGTGCATCCATATTATTTGATGCAATGGTGACATATACTTGGTTTTTATTAACAAAATCTAGAAACATTGTGTGGTTGATTTTTCAATGCACAAGTACGTTTGTGGTTTATAGCGCATCATTATGATTTTAAAGTTATTTGAACTTTTATTTGCACACAAAATAGTATATTCATCTAAAATTATCTTTTAAGATGAATTCACATGACTTGCAATACTTCAGTATGCATTTTACATTTTATGTTGCCTTATTCTTAAAAAATGGTTTCAAAACTATATTCAAACTCAAATTGTGGTATGGTCCTCAAAATTTATTTTAGATATGTACAGGAAAATTTATTGTTAATTTTGTTGAAATGGAGGGAGGAAACCTTATTATATGATTAAATGGCCAATTCTTCAAATTCCATCCGATTACATATTGCTCAAAGTTTATCGCATAGTTCTCCCTTTCCATTTCTAGTAAGTTTAAATTATTTTATTTATGTTTTGATTATCTCATTGATTTTTTTTTATCCATGTCAAACTGAATGAAAATGTATCCAAATTTGCAGGATCTTGATTCAGAATCGAGTTCATATGCAAAAAATATTCCAGTACTGGTTCAAAAACGTCGGAAGGTCTTATCAAGAGCAACATACCGCAAGAATTTGGTAGATGAAAATGGACAGTCGCTTTACCCTGCCAATTGTTACATTCCATCTTCCAGCCGCAATCCTTGGTCGACGATGGTAATAATTTTTTGGTATAATGTAATTTGAAAAAAAAAATTATTGCATTGTGCTTACTAAGATCATCGATGTACTAATGTTCAACATTTTTGAAATTATGATTCTTCTGATGATGAGCGACCTACCTACCATCTTTTGTTTCACCCCACAATAATGTAAACCTGAAAGAAGGCTAAAATGAGAGCACAAATTGGAGAGGAAGCGTACCAAGAATGGTTGAATCAACCACCTATTCAATTCCCACTACGTCCAGATTCACTAATTAGGAATGACTACAACAATACTAGTAGTTCTCCAAAAGTTGGCAATGGAGACAAACAAAAAGAGGTTGGTATGGATGATTAATTACGGGATATGAATGCCATGGAGACAATGTTGTTATACGCATTCCACAACGATGAGATAGGGGATGATGCTCATATCAATAATACCATTTTTGAAAGCCTAAAATCTACTTCCACCACCCCTCTCTTTGGACCTAGTTCCCGGTCAAAGTCTACCTAACTTGGGACAACAATGTTACTGTACAACGTGAAAGAAAAGTTTGGCATGTCAAATGTATATTTCTTGACAATATTAAGGTAATTGACCAGCAAGTGCCTTATATTAATTTTGATAAATCTTTTCACGGAATCTACATTATAAATGGTTGCTTTTATAAGCGTTAAATGACCTTGTACATTTTTATTTCCCACTGACTGTAGGATATTCAAAGATAAGGTTCTTCCTAGTGATAATGTTTTTCCTGGTAGCTGCGAAGAGGAAAACAAGTTATTGAAAATGTTGGGTGTTGAGTATATATCATATCATGCATGTTTGAATGATTGTATTCTATATAGAGGAGAATATGTATACAAAGAGATATGTCCAAAACGTGGGCATGACAGGTACCATAAATCAAATAAAAATGGTAAATTGCATGGTCCTCCTCATAAGATATTGAAGAACATGTCTATAATCCCAAGGATTCAAAGGATCTTTCATTGCAAAGAATTAGCTATGTTTCAGGGATGACATGCCTTAGATAGAAGTGAGTCAGGAGTTATGTGAATCCCAACATATTCAATAGCCATGAAGCATATAGAGGATAAATGGCCAAAAACATTCAAGGATGAAGTATGAAGTCTATGACTCAGCATAGAAATGGATGGCGTGAACCCATATTCCCTTCAAAACACCAACTATTATGTTTGGAATGTAGTAGTGATCAATAACAATATCCCCACCTGGTTGTCCATGAAGAATGAACATCTTATGTTGTCTCTTATAGTCCCTAGTAGAAGACAAGTGAAGAATATGGATGTCTACCTACAACCATTGGTAGATGAATTGAAGGAATTATGGGAAGGGATACATGTATACAATGTATCAATACCCATCGCAACAGAGAGGAGTTTTAGGTTTTGCATTATATAAGAGAAACATCCATTTTCAATGGTAAACTAGAGAGAACCCAAAGGCATGCAATAATGACACCACCAGAATGGCTTAGAGAATATGAGAGAGAGAAGGAGAACGAGATTACATAAATTTTTTATTCAAATGGGGAGCGTATGTTCGATGATCCAAAATTCTATGACACCTATGGATCTTTTAGACAATTTTCCATAAAACGAGCATTTAGACAATTTCCCATAATATTTTTTCTCTCAGAGACACTATAGTACCAAGCACAAGTGCTCATCATGCTCTTCCAACATTCGAGAGTAAATAATATATCATCAGTGAATACTTCGACAAACTCGTCCAAGTATTCATAGAACACCCCATTCATCAAACTTGTAAATACCCTTCGGGAATTCATCAATACCGAGGAAAAACAATAAACTCATAATGTCCCAACCTTGTCTTAAGGCGGTCTTAGGGACATCATCCTTGTTGATTTGCACTGGTGATACCATGATTGCAATTCGATCTTTGAAAACACTGTCGCTCCTTTCATCCTATCGAATAGATCATCTATCCTTGGAAATGGTTATTGATTCTTGATCGTTGCCTTGCTCAATTGATGGTAGTCAAGGTAGAGGCTCCATGACCCATCCTTCTTTCATATGAAAAATAACAGGCACACTCCACGATGACACACTTGGATGTATAAGTCCTAGGTCCAACAACCCCTTTAGTTCCATTCTCAACTCCTGTAACTTTGGGGACGACATCCGATAAAGCATTCTTGCCATTGGTTCAGTCCCCATTTTTAGGTCTATGGTAAATTCCAATTCCCTCTCTGGTGGCATCCTAGGTAACTCCTCCAGAAAGACATCCGCAAACTCTCTCACCACCGGAAGGTGTTCTAGACCTTCTGCTACTCCCTTCTCATTTAATGTAAGGATCGCATAAAACTTACATCCCTTACGCATGCTCTTCCATAGCTGCAAGGAAGAGATGAACCTCAAGGAAATGCCATGGTTTCGACCTACAATCACGCGTCTTTTTCCCTCATCATCGACCAAGATCAATCATTTTGTATTATAGTTGAGTATCACCTCATGCAATTCCAACCAGTCCATACCAATCACGACGTCATAAGATCCTAAGATCGTGACATACAGGTTAGCCCTGGTGACAAACTCTCCCAGGTTAAGGGTACTACCCGTAACCTTCCCTCCAACCTTATGTTTGGCTCCATAAGCCATTTCTACAAAGATAAACTCATCATGTTTGACTGCCCTTACCTTAATTCATTTTAGCACTACACCAGAAATGAAACTCTTGATAACACCAGGATCTATCAAAATACTAAGGGTTTGGTCAGCGACGGTACTTGACATCTCTAGCATAATCGACTTCTTCATTTCGTTGCATTTATTCATCATTGCTTGAATCTAATGGGCCTTGCCCAAATCTCCCACGATAGTGGGTCCGACTGATCCATATACTCTAGTCCTCTCCACTAGGAAGTCATGTTAGTAATGTGGCTCCCCACATGTACAACACCCTTTCTTTGGTCCAATACTCCTGGTACCCAAAGTAGAAGCTGAATCCTAACACTAAGTCAAAACACAAACTTGTTGACCTTAAGTTTCATGGTAATTTTGGTGTAGAGAATACCGAAGCAGCTCCAAAAATGGGCCTCATACTCGAGCACCATATGGCTGCCCTGTCGCAAGGCATTGAAATTGTTGAGTTGACACTCAAAAAATTCCTCAGAAAGATGCCTCACTTAGAATGGTTCCTCAAACAGTTCCCATGACACATATTTGACGACCATGTTCAAAAGCACTAAGAGCATCTTCCACCATAGAATAATGCTCCCCTTTAGTTGAAAGACTGCCATGCAGACCTTCATGTTGGAGGTAGTCGCGAAGTGCAAAGCACATCACCATATTCTCCAACCCTGCCTAGAAGGTTAAGCCATCTGTGACACTCATGGACTTGAGAACTTATCCCTCTCGAGTTCTCGGTGAAAGATAATGGTACTAGTTGGGGCATGTTGTGGACCCTCATGGGTATAGGTGCCTTGGCCTCATCTCAGTAAATATTGTGGATCCAAGCCTCTAACATTCCCTGAAAGGACCTTTTTAGGCCATCATCATCCATTACAACAGTCACATCCAACCCAAGGACTTGTTCCTTCCCTTGGGGGTTAGACTTCGAGGGCACGTGCACCTCTGGAGGCGTACCACCTTCTTCCACAAAACCACGTTGCGAACCCCTATGGTGTCCTCTAATTGATATCACCACATGGACATGTTAAGTTTTTTAGTTAGCTTTAGGTTAATACTCAAGGGTTTACTGCAGTGGAAAGCCCGACGATTCACATTCGCAGGGTTGAACACGCTCAGACACCATATGTAACGACCCCATAGTTACAAATACAAGTGATGCAAGCAAGTGCAATTTATTTTTTGTTTTTTGGCAAGAAGGAAAAGATGACGACAGTTAAACCACACAACTTGACGACGAAAACAACGCACGCAAATCAAGAAATAGAAAACAACGAAAAAATAAACTAGCACATCAGGCAACTGGATAAAACATGTGATGATCAAGGACAGATACCCACCTGACACAAGCAAGACGATGCCTACAGGCTAAAGGACAACATAAACAAACCCGACACAAAGTCTTCAATGACCAGTAACTAGATACCTCTACGACGCACAAACCAAACACATTGAGGCATTACACCATCCAGTACCAACATCGATTACAACGAAAAACACCCACATCGGGAAGCACAAGACTCCGACCAGGTTATCATTCACATCTATCCATTAGGGCACGCAATGATCCCCTCATCAAGAATCATGTCATCTCAAGCGATAGACATGACAGGAACCAAGGCGCAACATGACATATCTAGATCAAACCCCCCATAAAATCTCAACGCTCTAGGTGATCGAGTTAACAGTAAAAAACATGAGAACTATACCCAAGCACCCAATTGACAAGTCTACAAGACATGAGGTGACCTCCTTCAACATTTAAATCACGCAACCAACTGAAGGAGTTCTTGTTTTCTTATAAGGCACTTTTCCGAGGAGATCCCTCATACTAAAAAACAGAAATAACTCGAATAATATCTAAGAATTCAAGTGCTTGGAATTCTATTTGACTCTCTATATAAAGGAAGAAGTATCTGAGTGCTTGCTTATCTATAATCGACATAAGATATTTAAGGAATAAAGGTACAAATTATGGACCGGAAAATTCATTAAGTCAAGGAATCAAGTCTGCAATTAGCTACCCCTTGATCCATTCTCCATCTCTAAAAACCAGAAAAAGTTGATGAATATCCAAAACTCAAGGGTTGGGATAACCTATCTTAACAATAAATTGTTGACTATCAAAATAAATTAAGGGAAATGTTATCTTAACACATATTACTATCTAACAATAAAAATTATGGGCATGGTTGTCAACAACCATATCGTTGTCAACAACTATCACTATCAACAACCATGTCACTGTCAACAACCATATCAAACGTTATCCCTGGAAACATAACGAAAAATCACTATCAGTTAATCCATATCAAACACAAACTTATTAAATCTCTGCATTAAAACATGCCAACCATTATCCATTACACATAACAAAAATGCAGCCATATAAAAAACGAACGCAAGCATATATAAAATTAACATTCTTATGTATATGTAAACTCGCAGTTAATATGTGTAAATTTGCAGTCAAATAGATTAAGGTGCGGTCTGAAAAGAAATATTGTCTGTTTGCAATTACAAATAATCGTTGTCTATATAAACACTAATCCAGTTGCTAATCTCTAATTCAGTTCGTTGTCTATTATCTTCAATTCATTGTACATAAATTCTCTTCAAAGAAATCAATAGAAGTGGTAAATAAATCTTTATTCATGCCATTCAATGTATAAATTCATAGTCACTTATAAATTTGTTGTCAATAGCTAAGAATTTCATTGTCTTTTAAATATAATTGGTGTCCTTTAAATATAAATTAATGTCTTTACTATCTATTAATGCAAATAATTTGTTGTCAATATATAAACGACTAATTAAATTCACAGTCTATGTACATTAGCAGTCAATATATGTCAAATTATTATTGTTAGATCACAACCATAGACAATTATGAAATTATTTTCATATAATGAATACAAATTCGATGCTATACAATAAATAGAAAATCACTATTTATATTAAAGGCTATCTAGAATTTTTGTTGTCCATTAGATATGACATCATTGTCCTCTAAAAGTTTGGGCTATATTTTAAATATAACTTGAATATGAATATAATGCTATAGAAACATGCAACAATACACTGTATCACTATGCAAATTCAATGCTATACAAATCCACAGCTAAAAAAATTATATCGTTGCCATCCAATATATATATATATATTCACTGCTATGGTGTAAGGGATATCGTTGGTATAATTCTATTAGCTTCACAGTATGAATCTATTAAATTCACAGTAAATTTCGCTGGCAGTAATCTATTAAATATATGCAAAGACTATCTTGATACATATAATAAAATGTTATCACAAAATTTACTATCAAACATTAAAAACTGTCCAAAAGAAGTCAATAGAAAAAGGGTAATCGCTAACTTTACAAAGGGTAATCCGCAGGCAAGTAAAATGGTAAATCATTGTCATAATAAAATGGTAAAATGCATAGTACATCAATGATAAAGCTAGCATAATAAATATGAAATTGCAGAAGGAGTAGGGATAAAGAGGTCATGTAATATGCAAGAATCACAGAGCCAAAAATTGGACTTTCGCTGAGTTTTTCAATGGTAATCGCTGAGCTAACTAATGGAATTGCTGAGTTAAAAAAATAATTACAATTGTCGAGCAAGGAACTGGAAATTGATGTGTATCAAACATTGTTACAGCAATAAAATCGCAGTCACTATATAAATTAAAACGTTGTCATTCACATATCAATAACGATGAGATTTTACAAATCAAGAGCTGGGAACTGTCATTAAAATTGCAGAGAATAAAATTCCATCAAAAACACAGAGGTGATATAAAAATGCAGAGTATTAAGTCGTTCGCAGAGAGAAATGATAAACAATATGTAGAATTACTCAATCACAAGGAGGCGAAACGACAATCATTCAACCATAAATCAACCAAACGCAAAGACAAGTAAGGGGTAGACAACTAGGCATTAGAATCTATAAGTATTTAAACACTGAAGTGGCGACTGTCGATTCAGCTCCTAACCGACTGCTTAGGCATGGAATGATGACCTAGGGATAAGGGCAGAAGATAAAGCACAATCTCTTCATAATAATCAATGAAACCCACACAGATAAGTCAATGAAATCAGAAGTTGGGTTCGCCAAAGGAAATCCATTCAGAAAACAACAAGCAAGGGGATTACAATATAGCAGGAAAGCATGTGCAAGACAACGTATCGAAATGAAATCTTAACTGAGCATAGAGAAGTAACATGAGTAAATTTAATTTCATTACAAGTAACAATTAAACCGACGTACCTTAGCGAAACACAACTGCTCAGTAGTTTTTGTGACACACATGCTCTGTCCAGCTTCCACTTGTCGACCGATGTGACCTCATCGGTACCTCCCAACCAATGCTAGGGGTACTCTTCTTCCCCCTGAGCCCCCCAAGACGCAAAGGGGACACACACACTATACCAGACAATAGCTAGCACACATATTGCCTTGCAAGGTCGAGCTACCACTCGTTACCCGAGATGGGTATCCCAACTCCCACAACATAAGTTCATTCAAGACAACAATTCAACAACGTAACGTTACACATAAAGATCAGATCCGTACTTCTCTTCCTCCATCCTTTTTATAGATTTTTTAACTGATTTCTTTCCCAAATTCCCATTTAATTTCTTTTTCATTAATTTAATCAGAAAAACCTCCCCCGTACACATGTCACCCATCCCCTTAGTTGCACCAAAAATTAATTTCATTAATTATTCAATTATTTCTATTTCTCTCACCCACCAAAAAGCATTCCTAAAAATGCTCCTTGGTGTCTCAATATTCCCTTACACATCTTAATGACTTACGCCTTTACTACATTCCTAGTTTAGTTCATAATTAGAAAGTTCTTAAGGGAAATATTCCTTACTAAGTTAGACATTCAACTTTTTCCTTATGTTTCCCTTTTTATTTATGTTTCCCCCTTTTCCTTTAGTTTCCTATTTCTTTTAAGTTTCCCTCTTTTCCCTTTTTAACTAAAACTCAAATTAGCAAGTGTAGAAAAACAAGCCTTTACCCCTTTTATTTTTAATTAAATATTAAATAACATATGTAAATAAAACAATCATTCCCTTTTAAAATTTTAATCCCCCATTGTAATTTGATTTTAATAATTTAAGTGGATTTCTTACCCCCTCCTTGTTACCTGTTTAATTATGATTATTATTATTATTTTGACCACATGTGTTAATTAGACCTAGATTTTAATTTCACTAGGTTAGGCGACATTTTTATTAGGGATTTTTTTTTTAAAACTTATCACATCATTCGTTTTAAGGCCAACTAGGTTTATTCACTTACTTGTTAAAATCATCACCTGCCCTTCAGGATGCACTAGGTGCTCCAAGGGTGACACTCTCCTTTTTTGTTTTCCTTGTGCAATGTGCCCTTCAAGACACACTACATGCTCCAAGGGTGTCACTCACCTCTTTATGTTTTCCTTACGCGACGTGCCCTTCAGGACGCACTACGTGCTCCAAGGGTGCCAATCACATCTTTCTGTTTTCCTTGCACGATGTTCCCTTCAAGACGCACTATGTTCTCCAAGGGTGCCACTCGCCCCTTGACTGACTTGGTAGACATAAAAAAACCCTAGAGTCAATACTGGGCCAAGTGATATTGTGGGAGACTAAGGGCCTCTAAGGAATAAGGCCCCTGCCTTATTGCGCGCCCCTTAGAATCATCATGAGCGACTGTCACAGTCTTCCCTCACGACCTCGTGCGTCTTCTAGAACTAGGTAATCATTAACCTACAGTTCAAGCCATAGTGGGAGTGCTAGTAGGTTGTGGTAGGGTTATTTTCCACACCTCTCTCTCAAAGTTTTTGGTTGTCATGCATGACCCCTCTACTCCAAATGTGAGTCTGGTCGACAAGCTATCGTCAACCTGCATCATCAACAAATCATGTCAACAATAATAATCAATCATCATAACATCTAATCATATGTACATAAGTCATATCAACAATAATCAAACCCCAATAGTCCACTCCCTGACTCGATCCATAGTCCAATGGGTTTCATCGATGCCTTTGCATCCTTGAGGTCCACAGTATTGCACACTCAGGAGAACCTAGTCAATAGCACATGTCTAGGTCAATACAACAAAATAACATATCATATCCATAATGCCTCATAATCATAATCAAACGTCCAATAGTATAATAATTTGGATCAATTGCAAGAAAGTGTCCTCCAAGAATAAGTTCGCTCAGTGCGTGCAAGAGGGGGATGTTACATACACCCCCTCTTGGTATAAAATTTGTTCTGATGTTTCACCATACATAAGTGTCGAAAAAAAGTGTATCACAGTATCGCAAGTCTATCTATAAAACAAAAATGGAAACTGCTTGCGGATATCATATGCGTCCTACTAGGTCGTCGAGTGTGGACTACAGTTGTCCCATTGGACCTTGACCTAATCTACTATTCGACATCATAGCTGTCGAATGTGATGGTCCAAGATGTAGAATAGCTCCGTCATGAGCTCACCCTCGTCAGATGCCAACAAGGAACTCATGTAAATAACATGTCTAGGATCAATAATATAATGTATTGAACAGAGACATGAAAGACATCGTGCATATGCCTCAAGGATCAGGCAAGGCTAGTTAATAGGCCACGGGCCCTCTCTTTTCCACAATCTTCCAGGATCCCACAAATCAAGGAGATAGTTTAGCAACCTTTCCAAAATGGATCGAACTCTTTGCGCTTTCACCCACAAGAAGACTCGATCACCAACTTCATAACTACAATCGACACGATGCACATCGACATAACTCTTCTATCGATCTTGTGCTTCCTTTATCCTTTATCTTATTCTTTTCATTTGATCCTCCATTTATTGGATCGCTTTAGGTCCCACCAGGACCCTATCCTCAATTTGATCCCACTCAAAGGTGTCTGACATGGATGCCCATAAAGAAACGTGAAAGACACCATCATAATGGTGCCTTGATAACTGTTGTTATATGTGAATTCTACCAGTGGCAAGAATTTTTCCCAACGCTTCTGTTGGTCCATCATGTACATACGCAACATGTCCTCCAAGATTTGGTTTGTTCGTTTGGTCTACCCATATGTCTCTAGGAGGTATGCAGTACTGAAGTTAAGTTGGGTTCCCAAAGCCTCTTGGAAACTAGTCCAAAATCGTCCAATAAACATCGATCCTTGATCAAATATAATCCTCCTAGGTTCTCCATGCAGCCTCACAATATCATTGATGAAAAATCTACCTATGTTAGGTTCCTGATATGTCATACGCACAATAATAAAATGAGAACTCTTCATCAAAAGTGTCGACTACTAAAAAAATTGAGCCATGTCTCCTTATCGTCAGTGGCAATCCATCAATGAAATCCATTGAAATAGCCTCCCATTTAGATTCTGGAATAGCGTGTGGTTGTAGTAACACTACTAGATATCTATGTTTAGCCTTCACCTGCTGGCATTCTAGACATATAGCCACGTAGTTGACTATGTTTTCTTTCATTTCTTTCTAGAAGAATAAGGGTCTAAGGTCCACGCTCATCTTCGTGACTCCCGGGTGAGCCATGTACACTGCTCTGTGAGACTCGTTTAGGATCAAACTCCTCAACTCGTTGTTCGGTGGTACATAAATTTGATTTTTAAATCTCAATAATCCATCGTCATCAAGTGTAAATCCTTCAAATCTTGGTACCAACATTGTGTTTTTTTCGATAAAATCATTGACCTCCTTGTACCAATCATCGTCGCGTTGTAAAGATAGAATATTTTCACGTAGATTTGTATGAAGATGCATCACCGAAAATATGTGTGATATCTGAATCAATGCATCAGCCACTCTGTTCATTGTTCCCTTTATGTGAGTAATATCAAAATCTTACTCATTGAGAAATTTAGACCAACGTTGTTGTCGCGCATTAAGGTAGCTTTGTGTAAGGATGTGTTGTAGTCCACAGTGGTAAATTTTTAGTTAAAATTTTTTTCCAATAAGGTAGTTTCTCCAAACTCTTAAGGCATATACAATGGCTAACAACTCCAAATCGTGCATCACATAGTTCTCCTCATGCCATCTCAACATCCTCGAGATGTAAGCGATCACTCGACTGTCTTGCATCAAGACTCGGACTAAGCCTTCCTTGGATGCGTCAGTGCATACCAAGAAATCCACATCCATGTCAGGGACCTTTAGTATCATTGTCGTTATCAATAGCTCCTTGAGTCTCTAAAATTCCTCCGTGCATTTCTCGGTCCAAACAAACTTCTTGTTCTTCTTCTGCAATTCCTCAATTGGATTTTCTATCTTCAAAAAACCCTCGACGAACCGTAGATAGTATCCTACTAAACCCATGAAGCTACACACTTTTGGGACATTCGTCGGCACAGGAAATTCCATAATATCCTTTACCTTTGATGGATCCACAGCGATACCTTCATTGGAAATGACATGCCCTAAGTAGTGAATTTTCGATTAATAAAACGAGCATTTAGACAATTTCCCATACAAATTGTTCTCTCGGAGACACTATAGTTCCAAGCGCAAGTGCTCATCATGCTCTTCCAATGTCCGAGAGTAAATTAGATATCGTCAATGAATACTTGGACGAACTCGTCCAAGTATTCGTGGAACACCCCATTCATCAAACTCGTAAATACCCCTGGAGAGTTCGTTTGTTCCAAGGAAAAAAATAAACTCGTAATGTCCCAACCTTGTCTTATGGCGGTCTTAGGGATGTCATCCTCCTTGATCTACACTGGTGATACCCTGATCTTAAGTCGATCTTTGAAAACATCATCGTGCCTTTCATCTAATCGAACAGATCATCAATCCTTGGAAACGGTTACTGATTCTTGATTGTTTCCTTGTTCAAATGATGGTAGTCAAGGAAGAGTCTCCACGACCCATCCTTATTTCTTATAAAACATAATAGGTGCACCCCATAGTGACATACTTGGATGTATAATTCCTAGGCCCAACAACTCCTTCAGTTGAATTATCAACTCTTGTAACTCTGGGATTGACATCTGATAAGGAGTTCTTTCCATCGATTCAGTCCTCGGTTTTAGGTCTATGGTAAATTCCAATTCCCTCTTCGATGACATCCTAGGTAACTCCTCCAGGAAGATGTCCGCAAAATCTCTCACCACCAGAAGGTTTTCTAGACCTTCCACTACTCCCTTATCGTTTAACGCAAGGATCACATAAAGCTTAAATCCCTTGTGCATTCTCTTCCGTAGCTACAAGGAAGAGATGAACCTCAGGGAAACTCCCTGGTTTTGACCTACAATCATGCATCTTTTTCCCTCATCATCGACCAAGCTCAACCGTTTTATATTACAGTTGAGTATTGCCTCATGTGATTCCAACCATTCCATACTGATCACGACGTCATAAGATGCTAAGATCGTGACATATAGGTTGGCTCTGGTGACAGACTCTCCCAGGTTAAGGGTAAAACCCGTAACCTTCCCTCAAACCTTATGTTTGGCTCCAGAAGCCATTTCTACAAAGCTAAACTCGTCTTGTTCGACTTCCCTTACCTTAATTAATTTTACCATTGCACCATAAATGAAACTATCAGTAGCACCATGATCTATCAAAATACTAAGGGTATGGTTAGTGATAGTACTTGATGTCTCTAGAAAATTCAACTCGTGCTCTACCTAGCAGTTATTCACTGCTTCCTGAACCCGATAGGCCTTTACCAAATCTCCCACGATAATGGGTCTGGCTAATCCAGATGCTCTAGTCCTCTCCACTGGGAAGTCGCATTGGTAATGTGGCTCCCCACATGTCCAACACCCTTTATTCAGTCCAATACTTCTGGTACCTGAAGTAGAAGCTGAATCCTAACATTAAGGCCAAACACAAACTTGTTTACCTTAAGTTTCATGGTAATGTTTTTGCAGAGCATACCGAAGCAGCTCCAAAAATGGTCCTCGTACTTAGGCATCGTATGGTTGCCTTGTCACAAGGTGTTGAACTCATTGAGATGACACTCAATGAATTCCTCAGAAAGATACCTCACTCGGAATATTTCCTCGAACAGTTCCCATGGCACGTCTTTGACGACCATGCTCAAAAGAGGCAGGAGCATCTTCCACCATAGAAGAGTGCTCCCCTTTAGTTGAAAGACCACCATGCGAACCTTCATGTTGGAGGTAGTCGCAAAGTGAAAAGAACATAGCCAAATTTGATCTAGATTTTATGAGAAGAATGAAATGAATATAGATTATTAATAGGTTTCTAACACAAAATAACAGAGATACAATAAAGCTGGTTTTCTATTCAATAACGAAATAAGCTGAAAGTTGTAAAATGTAGCGGAAACAAGCTTGCTGGAATGGTGGTGGCTTATCTTTGAGAAGAGATGTGACGGTTGCGCTCATTATCAATAAGATAATTACAATTAGGCTCTAAAGGCCCTTTTAAAATAAGAAGGAATTTCAAAAACCCTAGAAATCCAAAAACCTAACCCTAGGAGATGAAGCGCTAAAAGTCATGTGGGCCCCGTTTGGGTAAGTTAGTACATCAACTTCCTGGGGTCGTAACTTTTGCATGCGATCTCTGTTTTAGGCGTATGATAGCCCGTTGGAAAGGTATCATTGAGGATATTAGTTGTAGGATAAATATCAAAGGAAATTCCATATTTCAAACTTGTTTCCCCAAAAAACACCATTTAGGGCCTCAAAATGGCTCTGGAAGTGAAAACTGCTAAAAATAGTAAACTACCAAAATTGTGAGAAAACTATTTTGAGCCAGTTGGAAAAGTGGGTGGCCACCAATATCCATATGGATAAATCCTCCCTCCTTAGGAGGCAATTGTTTCCATTGCGTTGAGGTCCCCCATCAGATGAGGAAATTTCTGTTGAATTTTCCCCCAGGTGAGCCACTTGCCTTGGTGCAGGAGCTGCCCTGCTTTGACGACTCGATAAAGCTAGATCTTTTGCTATTGAGATCCCTTGATCTGTGTTTCCACAATATGATCATTGGATCACTGTTTTATGTAGTCGATGTTGATATTTGTTGGTGTTATTTGTTCTGTTACTTCTGAGGTGTCCAATAATTGTGGGAAATAAGGGAGAAGGAGATCCACGTTGAACACTGGGTGCAGGCCAAGGAAAGGAGGAATGTTGAGCTCAAAAAAATTATCCCCCATGGCCTTGGTGATAGTGTACAGCCCATAATAGAGTGGGAGAAGCTTCTGATGGGGTCTTGTAAGGTGTTCTTTCTGCAAGTGCAACCAAACTTTGTCACCCACCTAAAACTTATGTGGCACCCGATGTTGATCATGGCGTTGTTTGTACTTGTCATTGGACTTATGTAAGATATCCTGAACCTATTGGAGGATGTGTTGGATATGCTCAATGAACTAGATGGATTTGCAAGCTTCATTTGGAGCAGGATATGAGTCAATTGAGGTGACCGCAAGGGGAAGTGCAACATCTATGGGACCCAATGGTTGGAATCCCAACCCCACTTGAAAGGGGTTGTGTCCGGTTGAGATATGTAGGGCTCGGTTGTAACTATGTTGGACATAGGCAAGGCTCTCATCCCATGTGTGAGGTTTCTTTAAATTATACATGCAAAAGATATGCACAATCATTCGATTTACAACCTCGGTTTGGCCATCTATGAGAGGGTGGAAGGCCATGGATTTGGTGAGCTTGGTGTCCAATGGTTACCAGAGGCTCGACCAGAATGTACTGAGAAATCAACTATCTTGATATGAGACAATGGTTTGTGGGATTCAAAAATGTACCTAGATTCGTTCAAAGGAGCTTGGCAGTGGCCTCTGTTGTGATGCCCTTCTTGCAGGAAACTAGAATCGTCATCTTAGAAAAGTGATCAACAACCACAAAAACATAGTCATTTCCCCTCTTGGTGGAAAGGAGGCCTGACATGTAGTCCATTGATATGGATTCCCATGGCCTATCAGGAGTAGGAAGAGGGGTGTACAGGCCCTGTTTCTTAGTGGTCTGTTTGGAAATAGCGCAGACAGTGTAGGACCTGATATACTTGATGACCTCCTGTAGAAGGCTCGGCCAGTAGAAATGTTTTTGTAGCATCACCACTATCATTTCGATGTCGAAGTGTCTTTCCACCTAACTGTAGTGGGCTTCCCATATCATCTTCACTCATTCACTTGATGGAATGAAAATATGGCCCAGACGACACAACAACCCATCCTGAAGATGAAAATTATCGACAACTACGTTTGCACCCAACATTTGGTAGGTGGTGGAGAAGTCTGGGTCTATCTCATAGATTTGGAGCCATCCAGAGGTCTCATGGCTGCAAGAGTCTAGCACCATGGTGAGTGTCGCGACTGGCAGTCTGTTGAGGCAATCAACGACGTGATTGGTGCTTCCTATTTTATACTTGATGTTGAGGTGGAATTGTTGTAATTATGTGGAACACTTTTGATGGCAGTCATTATAAAATTTTCCCTGTGTCTACATGAACTGCAGTGGCTTATGATCAGTTTGGATGACTATCTCCTTCCTAAGAATGTAATGTCTCCACTAGCGACAGGATTTAAAAATGGAGTACATTTCTTTATCGTAATTAGGGTAATTATGGACATCATCTGATAGTGTCTCACTATGATAGGCCATGGGGTGGTCATGCTGAGTGAGAACAGTGACCACAGCATAATCTGAAGAATCTGTCTTGATCTCAAAGGGTTGTTGCAGGTATGGTAGTGAAAGCACTGGCGTTGAGCACAAGCGCTATTTCAAATCATCGAACGCTTGTTGTTGCGACCAGTCCCACACAAATTTTGCCTTACCACCACCCATATTTATTTGGCTGAGGGCCCATGCAATATGGGAGAATCCCAACATGAACCTGCAGTAGAAATTGGCAAGGCCCAAGAAGCTCCAAAGATCGGTGAGTGTGGTTGAGGCTGGCCAGTCACAGATGACTTAGATATTGGTTGGATCCACATGTACGCCATGCTAATGAATGATGTAGCCTAGGTAATGGACCCTATCCATGTTGAAGGATCATTTTTCCAAGTTGGCGTATAGCTTGTGTTGTCGCAAGGTGTGCAGAACCTATTGAATATGCTATAAGTGTTTGGCCCAAGTCTTGTTGTAAATGAGAATGTCATCCATATACATCACTACAAAAGTATTGGGGAATGGTCACAGGATATCATCCATCATCCTCATGAAAGTGGTTGGAGAATTTTTCAAACCAAAGGGAATGACCAACCATTCAAAAAGGCTTTCCTTTGACTTGAAGGCGATCTTCCATACATTTGTTTTTTCTATCGGGACCTGGTGGTAGCCAGACTTCAGATCAATCTTACTAAAGTATTTGTCCCCTGTGAGTTGATCAAGGAGGTAATCGATTTGGGGAATCGTTTACCTATTTCTAACTGTGATTTTATTTAGAGCCCAGTAATCAATGTAGAGTCGCCAGGTTCCATCTTTCTTCTATACCAACATGATTGGGCTCTCACAAGGTGATGAGATGGGACGGATGTGCACCTTGTGGAGCAGTTCCTAGATCTATTTCTTGATCTCCTCATTCTCTAACAAAGAGAAGAAACAGACTGGCCCATTGGGTAGCGGTGCATTGGGGGTCAGATCGATGGGGTGCTTGACCTGGCAGTGCAGAGGTACCCCTGTAAGCGAGGAGAAGATATCTGAGTATTCTTCAACGAGCTTATATACTTTCTTCTTCTATGTGGAGAGGTTGGCCAGAGAGACCCTGGATGTGGCTATGAGATTTTTCTTATTCTGAGAGCGAATCACGAAGAAGTCAAACTTCCTCGTATGAGGGATGACCTTCCTCCATTTCTTAGTGGATATCAAGGAAATAACACTAGGTGGGACTGCCTCGGGTATCCTGTACAATTTCCTGTTCAAAGTAATAATAACACTACGAGGCCTAGACTCATATACAACATGATGTTTCCATAAATAAGGTTGGCCCAAAAGAACATCACAAACTTTGAGAATAGAAACATCACACAATACCTTGTCTTTGAAGGGCTTGATTTCGTACGACATTCGATACTGTTGGTTGATGCAAAGATCGCTTCCTTGGTGGAGCCATCCAATGGTGTCGGGTTGTGGGTGCGGTGCTATCGGCAGGGCCAGTCGCTTGATGACCTCTGCTGAGATGAGGTTCTTCTGGCTACTGCTATGAATGATAAAGTGCAGTGGGGTGCCTTTTACCCACATCTATGAATGGAAGAGGTGCTCTCCTTCTTCTGGCTCATCTGGTTCACCAGGCTAGAGCTTAGTGGTAGCAACGCTGGAACTGGGCTCCATGTCAATGATATGTATTCCCATTTCTAGTTTTGAATCAGAGTCATAATCTGCATCTGATTCAGAGGCTTTCACTTCAGCCACCAACGACTTCTTTAAGCAATAGTCAACAGTGTTATGCCAAGGGCTCTTATGGAAGTCGCACCACTTGAAGAAATATTTCTTTGTATTTATGGTGTCTATCTTTGCTTGTGGCTTGGACTGGTTGTCCTGATACTATCCATATTTTCTCTGTCCTTTGTTCTGTGGGTTGGGGCTGCCCTTTCCTGGATTTTGTTTTGAGGGGTTCCGAGGCCCAAATTGTTGCATCTTTTATTTCATCTTCTGCTCGATTTTGATGGCATATCGATAGGTCATGCCCAAGGATGAGATGTCCAAAAATTCCATTTAGGTATGGATGTATCTATGTAGATCATCGTGATACTTGAACACCATATGTCACTCTAAATATTTGATACCCATCTTGGTGTGCAAGGTATGGAAGATATTTGTGAAATTTGGCACTGCTTGGTCTCTTTCTTTCCACAGTGTGGTCCATTTGGTATACAGTTCATCATAACTTCTGATAGGGTAGTATTATTCCTTCATAGCATCCCTGAAGGATTCCTAGGTGGTCATGACTGTAAATAATGAGGGTTCCCTTGTTTCCATTTTCTTACATAAATTTTCCCACCAATCTTTGACATGGGGAACGACTTTGAGGAGTGCAAAGGTAATCTTTTCTCTATTCAAAATGTTATGGAAAGAAAAATACCCTTCTAGTAGATTCAATCACTTGTCTATGACAACTGCATATATCTGACCTTCAAATATAGGAATATCGAAGTTTAAATGTACCTTGAAGGGGGTGGTGCCTCCGTTCAAAGAAGACGTGTCACCTATTGGTATTCGTCGAAGGATTTGCGTGAAACTATCCATCATCTCGTTCCTCTGTTGCGTGAGGGATTCCTCAATCAAAAATTTGAAAGGATCTCCTATCTTATCATCTTTATTTTCTCCTTCCATGAGATCCCTTAGGCGTGTGAGAGCTTTTGTCCTCAAGAGAAACAAGCTTGAGACCCAACTCTTTATACTTCAACTTCGTTGGGGATATGCATTAAGACGACAAGGAGAAGACCGCTCTGATACCATTGATCCATATTTTATGAGAAGAATGAAATGAATACCGATTATTAATAGGTGCTTAACACATAATAATAGAGATACAATAAAACTGGTTTTCTATTCAATAACGAAATAAGCTGAAAACTATAAAATGCAGCGGAAACAAGCTTGTTGGAATGGTGGCGGCTTATCTCTGAGAAGAGATGTGACAGTTGTGCTCATTCACAAGAATATCATTACAATGAGGCTTTGAATGCCTTTTTACAATAAGAAGGAATGCCAAAAACCCTATACATCCAAAAACCTAACCCTAGGAGATGAAGCACCAAAAGTCATTTGGGCCCCGTTTGGGTGAGTTAGTACATCAACTTCCCGGGGTCATAACCTTTCCATGTGATCTCCATTTTAGGAATATGATAGCTTGTTAGAAAGGTATCATCGAGGAGATTCATTTTCGGCTCAATATTGAAGGAACTTGCATATTTCAAACTTGTTTCCCCAAAAAAACATCATTTAGGGCCTCAAAATGGTTCCAGAAATGAAAACTACTAAAAATAGTAAATTACCAAAATTACCAGAAACCTGTTTTGAGCCAGTTGGAAAGGGTGGGTGGCCACGGATATCCATCTGGATCAATATTCTCCAACCATTACTACACGTCTAAGCCGTCCGCAAAACTCGTGGACTTGAGAAATTATCCCTCTCAAGTTCTCGGTGAAAGCTAACGGTAATGGTTGGGGCACATTGTGGACCCTTAGGGGTATAAGTGCCTTGGCCTCATCTCAATACAGATAGTGGATCCAGGCCTCTGAGATTCCCTGAAAGGACCTTTTTAATCCATCATCATCCATTACAACAATCGGATCCAGCCCAAGGACTTGTTCCTTCCCTTGGGGGTTAGACTCTGAGGGCGCAGGCACTTATGGAGGCATCACACCTCCTTCCATGACACCACACTGAGAACGCCTATAGAATCCTCTAATCAAGATCACCACATGGACACATTAAAGTTTTTAGTTAGCTCTAGGTTAATACTCAAGGGTTTACTACACTGGAAATCCTGGTGATTCACAGTCGTAGTGTTGAACCTACTCAGATACCATATGTAACGACCCCATCATTACGACTACAAGTGACACAAGAAAGTACAATTTTTTTTTCTTTTTAGGCATGAAGGAAAAGATGATGATAGTTAAACCGCACAACTTGATGATGATAAAATATAAACAAGAACAACAACATGGCAGAAAAGGCTCACTAGCCAACGCTCAATTATTCACTCCAATGTTACATATTTATAGTACAATGGGTGATGCCACCTCATAGAGAGATTTTCTCTATATCCTAAAATCATGCATGATGACTAGCCTAGGCAATCTTAACTAATTCATTAGTCATCACTTGGGGATATATTACTAATATCCTAAATGAATAATAAAAATATAGGTGACAATTTAGACTTAGTGATTGGTAAAGGTAAGCCATAGGCTAACAATCCCCCCCTCAATCACAAGTTTCATCAATAATACCAACAATAAAGCATAAACTGGTATCAATTCCAAGTCTTCATATTGAAACTCTTGTGCTGAGCCTCAATGAAGAACTGCCTGAAAAACCGCCAATCTAGATGCTGAACATGTTCATTTGAAATGAACTGGAAGAGAGCTGAGATATGGAAGTGAACGGCTGCAATATCTGAACATTTCTTGATTGCTTGACAATTTGATCATTTTGCCAAGTATTTTAGCTAGAAGAATCTGATGCCTTCTGCTAATTGGTGAACATGTAGTATCACCAATCTACTATCAGTGTATCACTGAAAGTGCTCTCTGAATCTGTGGTTTGGGATAACCACTGACCAATCGATACCATGTATCTGATGGTTTTTGGATAACCAATAACCAATCTTGACACTTTTATGTGTCCAACAACATCCTAATGTATCATGTGTATGATTCAATTAGAATTCATTGAACCATAATCTTGCCAAAGTATGCCATCTCTGGAAAATCTCACTATGTAATCATGTGAGTGAGGATGCATGCAAATTTCTTACTTAATGTAAACTCCAATATGATGAGAGCGAACCAAGAGAAGTGAGTCAACTTCTAGTCTGACACATCCCTGAATATGCCTGAAAACTCAATCAAATTCCAAGCTGCAATGCAGAAGGATCCTCTTGTCCTCTGCTAGGTCAAACGACCATCTATGTGAACCAAATGTTCACACCATTGCTCTCAAAATCAAAATCTATATGATTCAACTTAAACTTATTGAACCATAATTCTGCCAAAGTCTATCATCTACAAACAATAGTTGCCCATTTGGAAAATTTCATGCCCATCTGCCATACTTGATGTTTGTTGTTGTCGAAACTTTATGTCTGACAACCATCTTCAATTCCATCATCAATTCCCCCCTTTGTCAGCTGAAAGGAGAGACCACAAGTAGTTTCGTCAACCATCTTCACTGGAATTTTGAACTCCCCCCCTTAAGGTGCATGAGAGTTACATCATTGTACTCCCCCCTTCTAGGTTCAAGAGAGTACCATACTTGTTTCATTTGAGTACAAANAAAATTTCATGCCCATCTGCCATACTTGATGTTTGTTGTTGTCGAAACTTTATGTCTGACAACCATCTTCAATTCCATCATCAATTCCCCCCTTTGTCAGCTGAAAGGAGAGACCAAAAGTAGTTTCGTCAACCATCTTCACTGGAATTTTGAACTCCCCCCCTTAAGGTGCATGAGAGTTACATCATTGTACTCCCCCCTTCTAGGTTCAAGAGAGTACCATACTTGTTTCATTTGAGTACAAAAAAAAGTGGGCATGCAGAAAAAACCACATGTTATCTCATCCTGTGAGGGCCATGCTCGAAAGCTACGCCATAAGGGGACCACTTATGTGAGGTACAAAAAATGTTATGTGATCCAAGATTGGTCTTTACTCGAGATTGAATTCTATGGTAAGACTTATATAATCGCTTGGTTGTTGATAACTATTTCCAAGGATCAATCCACTCATAGTGAATCTTCAATCTTGCAGGTTTCTTCAGTGTTAAACATCTTTCTGAAGAATGGTTATGCTTGCCACAATGCTGGAAAGGATGGAGATAAAAATAATGATTCTCCTTGTGACCAACTCGATTACAATGTTGGCACTTATGATTCTGATGTTGAACTTGAAAAGGTGAAGTTCAAGCTTCTTGAAGGAATCCAGGACTTTGGAACTTGATTGGTCTGGAATAATCAGGAATATGAAAGGTAACTTCCTTGTCATATCCAAGCCATGTTCTATTCTTGTTGTAAATGATTTCTTCCCAAGTTCTGATGATGGGCTTGGAAAGAGTATCTAAACCTGTTTCTTTGAAATCCGTGGAAGTGGATTTACTGCATGTTGATGCATCATTGAAAGGTTTTCTTCACTGAAATCAAAAGAAAACTTTTGAAATGTAGTTTCATGAATGGATTCAACTTTGTCTGAAACAGATTCTGAAGTTTTATCACTGTGTTGTTCCTTCACTGACTGTTGATCAAAAACATCATCATCATCATCATCATCATAGAGATGATTGTGTTGAACAAAAACTAGTTCAGAACACTTCACTGGATGTTGATTTTTGAGATTAGTCAACTCATCATTCAATAGCTGGGATAGAGATTGAAGAAGTCTGAATTTAGCTTGCATCACTTGCAAACACGTTAGCACTGATTGAAGAGTTTCTTTGTTCAATGTCACTGTGTTGTCTTTAGTGGTGTTTATTAGAGTGTTCAGTAACTTTAATAATTCTAGATTTCGAGCCATTTCAAAAACACTAAATGAGGTCTCCTTGTGCAGGTAGATCCTGATTACAATTTGACTCGACAGAAGAAGGATTATCTGCAACTCACTCACTTGAATTGCTCACTTGAACTTCATGTTCGCTTTCTATTCACACTCACTCAAACTTGCCTTTCTTGAACTTGCTTCCAAGAAGTTGAGGATGTCGGATACCACCGAAAATGCATCCCAAAGTAATACAATGATATGAGTTTCAAGTACTCATCCTTGTCAATTACGACTCAAAATGACTCTAGGGTGTCGGGCTCATCTGAAAATGCACCTTATGACAAATTCAATTCAACTCAACTTGATTTAAAAAGACAAGTAAACTTACAAAAGGACAATTTGCAAGTTACAATAAATCTTGATTAAGTAATCTTACAACAAACATTGTTTGAAAGTTAGAAATTAACTTCAAATGCTCCATGATGTGTTGAGCTCAAATACTTTGATTTGTCCATTGCTGATGTGGTTGACGAATTGAATGCTTAATAATTATCTTCATAGATGCTTGATCATCTGTGATTTTTTTGTTTGTACTTCACTAGCATTTAATTGTGTGCTTGAATTAACTTGCTTGGAAGGCCATGTGCGTATAGTTGTAGAGTAAATCATAAGCGTAGTGTCAAAACTCAACACAAAACACCATGAAAACATTCAAAGAATCATTCACCATTGCACACAATACAAGGTGTATCTAAGATCCCCTTATTCAATTTCGGGGGGATCTAGGACATAGAGAAAAACACTCCAATTTTATTATGAGTATCGCTCTTACAATAACCGTGCTCGAATACATTTTGAAGCTATCCTTATCTTCATCAACAATATTAAATTTCAATGGCTCTTTGACATGAAGATTCCTTCCTCTCATTCTACAAATTTCTCCATACGATAAGTGCTAACAACTTTTACAAGTGCCATTATCTCTCCAAAAAATCCCAAATCTCCCAAATCCAAAAACCTTTAAAAATCGAGAGACCAAATCCTTGAATACAAAATTATACCACATCAAATCTTCCTCTTTCAAAAGCATTACAATGCCACTTTTTCTTATGACTCCCAAAAATAATATTTTAATAAAATATTATTTATATTATTCCAAAAGTGTCATAAATATGCCTTTAAATTAATTGCCACTTTTAAAAGAGCTTCTATGTTTGTTTCTTATATGCATGAATTTATTTGTTTTATTTTCATAGGAATGAAAAACAAATGAGTTTTAATTCTTTAAGAAGCTGCCAATCATCCAAACTACGCCAAGCGTGCAAACCTGTGGTGATTTTGGATCTGAGGAGAGCAATCAGATTGCATTGAGAGGCACCAGATCACATGAAGATGATTCGATCATCCAAGGCGAAAATCCTCGTCAATCCTCCCATGGAACATAAATTTAGAGAGAGATATAATTGTCAGACTTGTAGAAATATGGATCAACTATCCATTGCACCAAATCATGCTAGATCTCATTAGTTTAGATGACAATCATTGGGATCACACCAGATCACAACAATCGCAAAACAATGAAAAACTCCAAATCACAGTTCTGAGGAAGATGTGCAAATCAGATATCATAGCTTCTTGTATAGAACGATTTAAGTTGTTGTTCCTCCACATGGTTTGATTATGGCCAAATCAAACCAATTTGATCCCTCAAGCATTGAGAGGAACATAGATTCCTGAGACGGCCAAATTTAAGATTACCTTGTTTAGATGAGATATACAGATCAGAATATTGACTCTTGTGCCTCGATCAGAATTTCAGTAGTGATCGGCTCGACATCTATAACGCCTGTCTGATCGCATCGCCAAATCAAGTTCGAACAAAACAACTGCGATCTATTGCACTTTTGGGTCTTCGCCTTTGATGATCTTTGAACTTTTTCATCTTCGCCTCTAACGATCTCTTCTCTAGTTGCAACAGATAGAAAGGAAACAAATGTCGCGGTTTAAAAATTTGACAATGGAAGAGGAAGAATGCAGAGGTGATAGTGAAGCAGAAATCAAGGCAGTTTCCATTTGGATCTACAATAGCCAAGACTATCCTTGGAAATGAGCCATATTAAGGAGGGTTCATGA
This sequence comes from Picea mariana, assembly GCA_032191745.1. Classification (NCBI taxonomy): domain Eukaryota; kingdom Viridiplantae; phylum Streptophyta; class Pinopsida; order Pinales; family Pinaceae; genus Picea; species Picea mariana. The sequence continues at coordinate 62,489 of JASDQU010738417.1, read as the reverse complement.
AGAGATTCAACACAACAGTATTTGAAAACGAGTTAAAATGGTACACGACGGAGCCAGAACAGAGCAAACTCAATTACAGCCTTGTATATGAGATGTTGGCTTTTTGTAACACCAACGGTATCTCTGCTCAAGGGCACAATGTCTTCTGGGAAGACCCAAAATGAAACCCTTCATGGGTCAGTAGCCTCGACAAGGAACAACTCCAGAAAGCAATATATTTGAGAATCGAGTCCCTCGTGAGCAGATACGCAGGGATTTTTATCAATTGGGATGTGAACAACGAGTTGTTTCACTTTTCGTTCTATGAGAACAAACTAGGCCCCAACACTTTGAATTCCTTCTTCCAGGCTGCCCAAAAGATCGATCTATGGACGCCCATGTTTATGAACGATTATAACATCATCGAGACATGCAATGACAAGCAGGCTACAGTGGATTTATACATCGAAAATCTACAAGAGCTCAGAAACTTGAGATGCCTCTCTCCAGCGATCTGGGCTCCTCACTCAACACACACTATGCCACAACACCACTCTAGATTTCACACCAAGAATCAAACTCCTTCACACTTCAGCCGACACGATGGATCACTATTTCAAGCTCCACGGATCACAGGCCTCTCACATGACACTTATCGCATAGGTCTCTAAAAACAGACTCATGATTCCTCGTTTTCTCGGCATAAGAGACTCACAATTCCTCCACACGATAGAGCCCTCTCAACAGGGTGACTTCTCTTTAGCTTGACTTCACACGGGATCCTTCACATAGGGAAATCTCATTTATTCAATCGGTCACTTCTCGTCTTTCTTTTCTATGTGGGTTTCACAATGCCTTCTTCTCCAGTTCGGGCAGTCAATGCCCCATTCACTCTTTCTCTCAAACACAAAGCCAAGCCCCTGCATGCAGGCTCCTTCTCTTCAAACTACAAGCAGCAAATCGGTTATCTTCATGGACAAACAAGGACACACAAAATATACTCTCCTCATGATCTGGGAACTCCCTTGAGGGAGTTACGCCCATCCCTTAAGCTCTGATACCAATCAATAAAATATAAACAACAACAACAACATGGTAGAAAGGCTTATTAGCCAATGCTCAATTATTCACTCCAATGTTACATATTTATAGTACAATGGGTGATGCCACCTCATAGAGAGATTTGCTCTAGATCCTAAAATCATGCATGATGACTAGGCTAGGAAATCTTAAGTAACTCATTAGTCATCACTTGAGGACATATTAATTATATCCTAAATGAATAATACAAATATAGGTGACAATTTAGACTTAGTGATTGGTAAAGGTAAGCCATGGGCTAACAGATGACAAACACAACATGCACATATTAGGCAACATACAACAATGACTCAACAAACTAGCACATCAGGAAACTGGACGAAACATGTGATGATCAAGGAAAGATAAAACGAATACCCACCCGACACAAGCAAGATGACACCTACAGGCTAAAAGACAACATCAACAAATCGACACAAAGGCTTCGACGACCAGTAACTAAATACCTCTACGACGCGTAAACCAAACACATTAAGGCATTACACCATCCAATACCAACATCGATTACAACGACAAACACCCACATCGGGAAGCACAAGACTCTGGCTAGGTTATCATTCGCATCTATCCATCAGGGCGTGCAATGATCCCCTCATTAGGAATCATGTCAAATCAAGAAATAGATGACAAGAACCAAGTCACAACATGACATATCTTGACCAAACCTCCCATAAAATATCAATGCGCTAGGTGATCGCGTTAACAATAAAAAACATGAGGACTATACCCAAGCACCCAATCGACAAGTCTACAAGATGAGAGGTGACCTCCTTCAACGTTTAAATCGCGCAACCAATCGAAGGAATTCTTGTTTTCTTATGAGGAAATTTTCCAAGGAGGTCCTCCATACTGTAAAACATAAATAACTTGAATAATATCTAAGAATTCAGGTGCCTGGATATTCTAGCTGACTCTCTATATAAAGGAAGTAGTTTCTGAGTGCTTGCTTATCCATAATTGACATAAGAGATTTAAGAAATAAAGGTGCAAATTCTAGAACGGAAAATTCATTAAGTCAAGGCATCAAGTATGCCATTGGCTACCCCTTGATCCATTCTCCATCACTAAAAACCAAAATAAATTGATGAATATCCAAAAATCAAGGGTTGGGATAACCTATATTAACAATTAATCGTTGACTAACAAAATAAATTAAGGGAAACGTTATCTTAACACATATTAGTGTCTAACAATAAAAATTATGGGGATGACTATCTGCAACCATATCCAAAGGGTTGTGGATGAAGTTGAACACCTATACCCAAAATAGATCTCGTAATCCCACCTTCACTCGAGATTGCAATAAAACAAGATTGAAAGGGTTGCTCTATCATAATGGCCAACACGTGTGTTGGTACAAGCAATGAATTCCTCGTTGAACTCTATTTTCTCCTCTTTAATTTCATGTGCCACTTGTCAATGTTTCTTGATAGCATGCAAAACTTTGGGTTAACGATTAAACAAATAATCTAGGGGATAGGGAAGAATATCAACCCGCCCCCCCTCTTAGCTTCAAGATTTTTCAATCTAGATAAGCTGATTCATTAGCCAAACATTCCACTAGAAGATTCATTTCCTATAAAACATGAGAAAAATCTATGTGTTTGAAGTGGCCAACATCTTTTTGAATTCGTCAAGAGAGCCTTGCAGAATAGCCATTTGACAAGGAAGAACAATGAATAAGTTTGATAATTATTTTTGAGTCTTCAATGGAAATTAACTTTGTTATCTACCTCGAGTCAATAATCCTTAACCCTTGATATACCACTAATGCATCTGCTTGGTTATTGGTTGCTTCATCCAATCCCCATTCAAAACTTACTTCTTGATTTTCCTCGATTTCAAAAATAATCCCACAAACTTGTCATCCCTAATTTAAGCATTTTGTATATTAATAAGTTTCAATACATGTTAATTATCAGATTAATTATGTTTTTAGTGGTCATTGAAACCCATATGTGTAAACATTTTATGTGATCGAAAGTGACTGAGTGAAATTTTACAATTTGGAATCATCAAATATCCATATCATTCTATGAAATATTGTGTGTTTCATTTTGCAAAGACATGTTAACCTAGCCTTTATATACATAAATTACCCTTGATTATTAATAAAATAAATTACACAGAAAATAGTTATTTTTACGAAAGAAAACATGTGGAAGTTACTCCATGAAAATGGTTATTAGTTCTTTGGGAAGTGTTCTAACGGAGATGGATAAGCGGAGATGGGGAGCGTGCTAACGATGAAAGATTTTGTGGGGAGAGTGCCAAAGGAGATGGAGGAGCGTGCTAACAGAGATGGGGAGCGTTCTAACCACGCAAGCTTTTGTGGGGAGCGTGCTAACGGAGATGGAGGAGCATGCTAACGATAGGAAGCGTGTTAACAAAGATGGAGTGTGCTAACCACGCAAGCTTTTGTGGGGAGTAGCATGCTAACGATAGGGAGCGTGATAACGACGCAAGTTAATGGAGATGGGGAGCGTGCGGAATCAGAAATCAATAAATGAAGTGAAAACCCTATTTGATTGTTGTTATTGGGGTGGTGGAAGAGACAGAGGATGAACATTTGGTTTGGTTTTGAAGAGAGACAGCAAAGCAGCTTGGAATTGAAGGTAGAACTGAAAAGGTTGAATATTGGATAAGAGAAGGGAGATTGAGGTTGAATAGAGCATATTTATGTAGATAGCATAGCATCTCAGACCCTATAGATAATTTGTTAAGAGAGAAGAGAAGTTGTAGATAATTTGTTAAGAGAGCATAGAAGAGCAGAGGAATGTTTTATTGTTGGTCTGTTTTGGTTTTTAAAATTGGAGTCAAGCATGGCCATGCATTTCTTTTCTTCCTGTAGTTATGGTTTTCCAGTATTTGTGATTTTTTTTTGTCTCGCTTTGGTTTGGTTTGGTTTGTGATTCCCTTTCCTTATTTTTCTCTGTTGGTTTGGTTTAAATTCTTTTTCCTTTTTTTCTCTGTTGGTTTGGTTTATTGGGGCAGAGAAGGAAGGTTCTCCTTTGGTTTGTGCTGCTTATAATTCTCAGCTTGCTATACTTCTCTATTAACTTTCAGAAAGGGTTGTATTCGGCATGATTTTCCATGGTTTTATTGCTACAATGAAGTAAGCCAAACCGCTGGTTGTCTCCAATCAAAGTACAAACAACACAACATCAACATGCAGTTCATGGGACTTCACTTATTAATAAATGTGTTTGTAATAAATAATTCACTTATTAATAAATGTGTTTGTAATAAATAATTCACTTATTAGCAAATGTGTTTATAATAAATAATTTGATATTCTTTGAATTTACTTATTGATGTGTTTGTAATAAATCATTCACTTACTAACAAATGTTGTTTGTAATAAAATAATTTGATATTCACTTTGAATTTACTTAGTTGCTTTTGTGTTTGTATTAAATTGTTTTTGAAGTATAATAAATAATTCATTTGCTAACAATGTTAATAAATAATTTGATATTCTTGAATTTACTTAGTTGTTTTTGAAGTGTAATAAATAATTAGCTTACTAACAAATGTCTTTGTAATAAATAATTCACTTATTAACAATTGTTGTTTGTAATAAATAATTTGATATTCTCTTTGAATTTACTTAGCTTTTTTTGAATTGTAATAAATAATTCACTTACTAACAAATGTGTTTGTAATAATTTGATTTTCTATTTGAATTTACTTATTAACATAATAGTTTGAAATTACAGCATAATTTATACTATGTATTTGTATGTAATAAATAATTTGATATTTGCAATTTTTGAAGTGTAATAAATAATTCACTTACTAACAAATGTGTGTAATAAATAGTCCCCGAGGTGTAGGACAGTCGGTGATGGAGTGTGTTGTTAAGCCACTCCGTGATGTTAAAGTCACCGGTTCGAAACCTGCGGGGACAAAAAATCCAACCATGTTAAGGGTTGGTGTGGCTCAGGCCGGGTGCGATCCCCGGGTGATTTTGACGGCTTAGATGCCCCTGAGTCGCGGTTTCTCAAGCCACAGGTTAATCGCGTAGCCAACAGGTCCCGCACAAATTAACAAACAAAAAAAAAAAATGTGTGTAATAAATAATTCATGTACTAACAAATGTTGTTTGTAATAAATAATTTGATATTCTCTTTGAAATTACTTAGTTGTTTTTTAAGTGTAATAAATAACTTACTTACTAACAAATATTGTTTGTAATAAATAGTTTGATATTCTCTTTGAATTTGCTTAGTTTTTTGAAGTGTAATAAATAATTCACTTACTAAGAAATGTGTTTGTAATAAATAATTTGATATTATTTGAATTTACTTATTGATGTGTTTGTATTACTAACAAATGTTGTTTGTAATAAATACTTTGATATTCTCTTTAAATTTACTTAGTTGTTTTTTTGTTTGTATTCTAAATAATTCACTTACTAGCAAATGTGTTCTTAATAAATAATCTAATACTCTTTGAATTTAATTATTGATGTATTTGTAATAAATAATTTGATAAAGTGTTTGAATTTATTTACTATGTGTTATGTGTTTGTGACAAATAATTTGATTTTTTGTTTGAATTTACTTACCAACATAATAGTTTGAAATTATATTATAATTTATATTATGTATTTGTATGTAATAAATAATTTGATATTTGCAATATTTGAAGTGTAATAAATAATTAACCTACTAACAAATGTGTTTGTAATAAATAATTCACTTATTAACAAATGTTGTTTGTAGTAAATAATTTAATATTCTTTTTGAATTTCCTTAGTTGTTTTTGAAGTATAATAAATAATTTACTTAGTAAAAAATGTGTTTGTAATAAATAATCTGATACTCTTTGAATCTACTTATTGATGTATTTTGTAACGACCTCGCCATTACAATAACCAAACGACAAGATCATTTTTTTTTCTTTTAAAGCTATGTTGGGAAAATTTAAACATCATGATAAATAGTCAACGTCATCGACACATCAATCACATAAATTAACGAAACAATAAATAAACATTAATAATCCAATATGACACATGGTCAACAGATTGTCACCATGAATCATGACACGCACATTAATGTATTAACATATTAATTACAGTAGCCCAACAACTTTGCATTCTACCATTAATAACGACGTGATAGAGTACAGTCCTAAACCTTCAACGCATCTCATAAGGACCATCAATCCTTCAATTCTAAATCTACAATTAAACATGGCGCACGGTTACCCATCATCGTTATCTATTGTACATCAACATTAAATATACGTTGCCCGCGAGAGTAATAATTCCTGAACATTATCATGTCAAATTAAGCAACAACTCAAGAAAACTAGTCACTAAATCAGTCATAAATCAATAATTCAATATGCAAGACTAATTAACATTAAAATCAAGGTGCAAGAGAATAAAGAAGAAGCAATCGCAGGCCCACTTAAATTAAGGCACGCAAGAAATTTTATTATTAAGTCACAGTAAATCAATGGCGTAAGGTAACTACAAAATTCATTCAATACATCATCTTTTAGGCACGCGAGAAATTATCATCTAGAACATCATCCCTTCATCACATACTATTTGCGTAAGAAGTGTAAGGTCCACCAATTCATTTAATACATTATAATTTAGCGTGCGCAAAATCTATCATTTAGAGAGCAAGCGTTCCTTTCATTAATTTCCATTTGCGCAAAACGTTCAATATCTGTCGGTCATTCATTACATAAAGTCCAACATCAACTAGATCAAAAATCAATCTAAATTATCATGAATCATGGCGCAAGAGAAAACTAAATTTATAAATCAATCAAACATCTTAATGATCAGTTATTCAGGTGCGATAAGATTCTATTACAAGCATATATCAATTAATGGACACAATTAGACATCAATGAAATGTTCCATAATAGACCACATTTAAGACTAGTTATATCAACATTAATTCCAAGGCGCGCAAACAACCATTCACTTGATTCATCATATATCAACTTATTTGATGACACAAGCGTAACTAAATTCCAACAATCACAATCCATATAAGTAACGGTGCCAGATAACAAATTCTAAAACATTCCACATTCACATGATCAAGGTGCAATGTAATTTACTTTATTTTATTTTCATAGCACAAGAAAACATCTAATTTATACCAAGGCACACGATTAATCAATTACGGAATTAAACAATGAATCCTCATTAATTTCAAGATGTGTGTGTGATCTAATCACAGAATTAAGCACAAATCAACATCATTCATTACGTGCATAATCTTAATCACTTAATTAAGCATACATCATCATTATTCATGGTGTGCAAACAATCTAATTATTTAATCACAACATAGTCCATGGCGCAAGGCAATGTAATTGTTTATTCGTTTATTCACTAACATTTTTAGTGGCATGAGAAGTAAACTACCCACAATACCATCCATACATCACTTTTATACCACGGTGCAATAAGTATCAATGTAAATTTTTATTATGCAAAGGTAAAATACACACATGACCATCTGAAACTATAATTAAGAAGGCCCCTAGTAAATTAATCTTCTCTCCATTTATGAAAATAATGAAAATGAAAGGGTTATCATTGTTCAATAGAGAATCCATTTAACCCTGGAAGTAATTGGATATTACAACTAGAAAAAGGATGGAACTTTTATATGTCTAATTAATTATGAATACATATAAATTATTAATTAGTTACAAGACACGGTTGAGGATCCTTTGAAGATCTTTTAAATTAGAACTACAAGCAATCCATTGCTTTAATATTCATGATGTTAGTTAATGTTGATTTGAGATTGTTTAAATTCTTTTCCATTACACAAATAACACCAATTAATAACCATCTAAATCACAAAAATAACTACTTCAACTTGTTCTTGTAAGGAAAAATTAAACTTTAAGGTGAACTTAAGTCTGTTGGGAGGAGCCATGAACCATCGACCAAAACAACACGGGTAACCACCAGCAAGCAAAAGCTCCACCTCCATCTTCATATTGAAGTATGTGAGTTTTGCTAAAATGAAATATTTTTTTTAAACAACAACACAACAGAGGTAATTCTCTGGCAAAACCGCCACTGGGGAGAAGGAAAAACAATCCACAAGGTCCTTAAAATGAAGGGGGGTTAAATCTCTGGCACCACCACCATTGGGGAAAAGGAACGCAACATAAATCTCATGCCAAAATACAGAGAAGCACCAAGTAATACGCAAGGTGGTTCCTCCAATACACAGGGTATTTTACTCATGAAAATCTCGCAGAAGAAAAGGGAAAACGTGAGTGGTTTCTCCCCCCAACTCACAGGTTGTTTTACCCACAAAAACTCACAGACAAAAAGGGAAAACGCTAGTGGTTTCTCCCCCCATATCATAAGGTATTTTACCCACGAAACTCGCAGAAGAAAAGGGAAAACGCTAGTGGTTTCTCCCCCCAAATCATAGGTTGTTTTACCCACGAGATTCGCAGAGGAAAAGGGAAATTCGTTGAGGGTTATCCCATGACGGAACGCCAGAGATTCAAGTAAACCAAAACGTTGTCCAGTTAGTTGAAAATGCATAGATATTCCAACATTCAAGGAAGGAGGAATCAAAGCCCAATTTAAGAATATGCTGAGAAAGTGGAAATAAATAAAAACATCAGATATCGCCCTCCCTAGGTAAATCGAAAGTCAAGGTTTTATAAAAAAATCATTGAGCAAGATGTAATAGAATGCGGGAACATATAAAGCACGATCTAGGAAGGCTACTAGGACTCGATCCAAAAATTTCAAGTCATCACACAACAAAAGGGACACTACAACTTAATTGACATATGTAAAAGCACTAAGGTCGCAATAGGAATAACCACAATCCCAATAACAAAAAGGGGAATAGGAAATGAACTAAAATCGACGATTCATCTCGTAAAGAATTCAATCACCTTATGTAATCTATGGGTAATGTTGAGCATGATGAAGTCAATGAGTTAGAAATTAGAAAAAAACTCAATCAATCAAGGAACTTCAATTAAATTTCAATGGCAGGAACATCAAAAATCCCCTTCCAGGGGTTATAAAACATCAAGTAGTTGGCCTTCAAGGTCTCACAATTTCCGACAACATACGTAAAGTATACACTCTAATATACTAATTGAATCTAATGCAATTAAAACTTTATGAAATATTGTAACCGAAGATGAGAATTTGAAGATGTTCTTCCACGCTTGCGCTTCATCCAGCTCCCTACTTTCTAACCGTGAAGACTTCAACTATACCTCTTAGCCAACTGTTAGAGCAATATTTTCCTCACCCTATGAAATCTTGCAGAGAGGCCCTTACTCCATTCCTCCTTGCAGAATTACTTTCATTGATTGATAAATCCATAGACAAAAACAAATATTTTTCCACTTGTACGCACCCTACAAGCTATACAACATGCATATACGTTGGTTGCTCCACTACAGCTTGCGTACATCGGGATTTATGCCAGAAAATCAAAATTTAATGTCGGGTTTCCATGTCACGATAGTGGATCTCTGATCCTTGGCCTTCCATATACTGAAAACATTCTGACTAAACCCTTTAGTTGAATTTTGAAGGATATAAGAAACCAATTTCAAGCTATGGAAAAGGAGAGAGAATTCAACTTTGAGAGCAAAGTTACTCTGGAGAAATTATTACTTCATTATTGAGTCTGAATCCCTTTGTCCTTTGAGTATGAACACAATGTTCAACCCCGGAGCTCTTCCCTTATTGATGGATAACCTCTTTGTCTCCCTTCTATGAGCTTGCCTTTGGTGGAGGATTGAAGTGGTGGAGGCCCATTTGGAAGGAACTCGGTTTCTTGGTTTCCAACCATGTCGATATGGAAGTCTATAATGTATTCGCTTCTGTTGATCATTGATTGATAGAAACACTCCTTTTGTGTCCAATTGATATCTTCAAACATATGAATTGTTATCCATGGGCATGTTTGTTCTGTATATTAATGGATTATGCTATCTAATGTGATAACCTTTTATATTATCACTATATTCTTTCTCTATTGGTTTGTTGAGAACTTGTTGCAGATATAAAGCTTTGGGTCGAAGTGCTCAACGGTGGACATCATCAAACGTTTGGACGAGGTAGGCCTCTTTCTTACCTTGCTTGCACATTGGTTTATATAGCATATGTTGGAATTGATTTGATTTCTACAGTCATAAATGTATGTTGTGCTTCACCCTAGCCATAAAGAGATTTTCCTCGTAACAGAACTGGCGACCATACTGGGGATTGAATCTTCTTTCTTAGGGTTTGAAGTACTTTTCTCCTTAGATTGCTCTCGTTTCTATTGTGGTTCTTGTCGTGTCATTGCTTGACAGCTCTTGTTCACTCTAGGTCTGAATTTTCAACCTTTCTCCCTTTCCTAACCTTATTTTGAAGCATATACACACATTTTTGCTTCACAGTTGCATACATACGCGGTTTGCCTCACTGCAAGCTGCGTATATATGCACTGTTTTCCCAAAAAATCGTGTACACCCTTTTTCCTTGCCTTTTTTCTTGGTATGGTGTTTCTTGGGTGGGATTTGATGCTTCCTGAGACTTCTTAGGTCTCTGTAGTGCCTATTGAGTGCATGTGGGATGACAGGAAACCCTCTTTTTGTTGAATTTTTGGGCGAAGTTTTTCTCTTCATCTTTTCATTTGTATTGTCCTTGTACATTGGGTTGGGTGTTTCATTGCTTGATATCCTGCTTGAGTTATCTCTTTTCTATACACAGTAGGTCTATATATCAAGTTACTTTTCATTCCATGCATTTTCAGTTTTGATATATTGAAAATAAAAAAAAAATAGGCATTTTGCATTGCTTGGAATTTTGTCTTTGGATCTCTATCATTAGCTTAGTGCATATAGTGAAAGATTGCATCTTTACTTCTGAATCGTAGATTTGAATTTGAAAATTGCATTGTTTTTACGAACATATCATTCATCACAAGTTAAAGTTAGGACTTTGCATTACTTTCATATTTACTTTCCTCGCAAAGTCATAAAACCATTGGTTTCATCACCATATACCTTTCTGAGTAATCATGGCCATTAAATCAACGTTATAATTTAAAATTTATTATTAACGATTTTATTTTCTAGGGTGCACAAACTAGCCTAGGATTTAGTGCCTTGGAATAAGATTTTGTGAGTAAACTTCTCCAAGGAAATTAAATCAACATATGTGTCTGAGTCAGGGAGTGGACAAATCCATTATATAATTGGTAAGATCAGGAGGCTCCTCTCACACCGAACTTAATCACGAGGTCGTGCGAAGTTGGTTGAAGGGATATCCCTCGGATACTCACCTAGCGTCAGAGATATTTCTGTGGATTTATTCGTATTTGGGGATCTTCCTAGTACCCATACCTCCATGAGAGGCGATGCTTTCAAGATTTTGGGCTTTGTTACTCTGCCCATACGGTGATCCAGACTTACGACTGCTCCCATGTGCATCGATTATACATTGGTTGATTAGTTGCTTGACTTAGGTATCTCATAGGTTACTTGCAGGGGTTATTCTGTAGGTACCCTAGGTCAGATAAGGGTATGACAACACACAACCTTTTTGGAGGATTACCTCTTTGGGGGGATCTAATCGACTGGTTGATAAGCCCACGAGGGCCCTTATAACTGATTATGTTACCTCTGATATTTAGCGGGGAGTCTTGGGTCCCTCTTAGATGAGACATACCTTCTTTAGGGAGGGAGGCCACTCAACCACTTTAGCTCATTTGTATGCATATTGGTCGTTTGACTTTTGGTGTTCTCTTTGCTTACTAGTTGGCCTTAGGAGTTTGTACTGAGTTCTCTTTATCATGGATAACGAAATCCCTTTGGATCCCTCCTTTACCGCTACCTACCCCATGATGCCTACTCAGTTCATGGGGATGAAACCTCCTATTTCTTGTAATGGTATGCAGAAATATGATACTGAGTTTGCACCTTGGGCCTCTAGTCAGTTTTTTGTTGATATGCCTTCACCCGTGCAATCCTCTCTCTGGTCCACTTATATGAATCCTATCATTGGATATAGGGGAACCATGGCCCCGATGCCTACGTTCTCATTCGATATGAGTTATGCCCCTCACCCCTCTTTCACGACGGGAGGATGGAACCTCCCCTCTTACGGATCCAATCCTAGTTATGCTCCTTCAAGAGCCAATACTCAGATGTGTGCATATCCTACATATTATACCCCATCCATGTCTCCTCCATCCACCATGTTGTTTCCTTCGAGTACTTTTCCAATGACTAGTCCTCATGTATCCCCTGCTATTTCACACGGGGAGAATCAGGTTTACAGTTAGGGATATCCTCTTTATGGAACCCCTTCACAAGGGGGAAACATATATCATCACTCGAATATTCCCTATCATACTTTTGTCTCTCTGATGACTTCAGTGATTATGATTGTTCAGACTTATTTGAATCAATTAAATGGAGGATACTACCTTGCCAGACAGGGACAAGAGGTAAACCAAGATCCATCCCAGCCTGCTATGTTTCAAAGTCAATATTTCCCTGGACCTTGGCATCAAATGCCACAACCTACTGCTAGCCCAGTCACTGTTATTCATATCGGACCTCCGTCACCAACCTCTGTCAGTTACGTTGAAGATGGGTCAACTACTCATGCTAGTCATGTTGATAGCTCACACTCAGCCTCTGCCGATCAGACTGGGGGCACTCTTCTTATCAATGCCACATCTCCAATCTATGTACATCATGTAGGAGACGAATCTCCTACCTCGGCCTATCATGTTGAGAAAATGTCACCAGCCATTGTAAACGACGTTCGAGACATCGAAAATCCTAGACGTCCAAGATGTAATCCTAAATTCTTTTGCAGGACTTGCAAAGGGAATTAACTTACTCTTCTGCGTACAGTCACCGCTGGGATACCAAAAGCATGGGGCTCACCCAAGGGCCCTTCAGGTTTTGAGGAATCCATGGTTTCTCCTCACACTACTTCCCCTTTGATTCACATGGCGGTAATATCGTCGCAATCCTCTCCTGACCTCACCCCCGTTGTGGAAGGTGACATGTCTCCTATCCCTACTATTATGAATCCTCTTCAACCTATAATTGAAGAAGTGGTTGTACTGGCATGATTTCCGATCAAACCTACTCTCCCTGAAGAGAGTGATGCATCCTTCAATCATATCATCAGTATTCATAATCCTGCACCTTCTGAACAAGAGAGAGTTTTTCTTTCACCAAGTCCTCTCCTTCCTGGTTTTGAAGAAATCACTTTTGACTAGGATAGTCCTATGGGGTATCCAATACCCCCGCCTATGTCCTTTCCATTAAGAAAAATTGTTCGATCTATCACAAAGACTATATACTCAGTTAGTGCTTTATCCTCTTCAACTTGGAGAGCTTTCGGTTTTCCCAAGCTTATGTAAGTTATTTGTAAGATACTAACATTTCGTTGGAGGCCAGTATGGGAGCCTTGGCCTCCCCCTCACATACTAATTAGGACTACACCAAATGATTCCTAGTTAATATCTTTTCTCACTCATCTAAAAAGTGAAAAGATTGTTGAGTGATTTTTCCCTTTCACACTCATTAAATTGGATTTGAAAGATCATGAGTCTTAGTTAAGATCTTTTCTGATTCGTTACAAAAACTAGAAAAGATTGTTGAGTGAACTTGTTGTTTTCACACTCATAAATTGGATTTGAAAAGGAATCTACTTGGCACAAGTTTATCCCTTTTTCATACCAAGTAGACTAAAAGACATAAAAAATGACATTTTTTGGCATTATGTTGTGATTGCTTCTCATGCCCCTACTTGTAGTATTGAGCCTATAGCTGGTTCTCGCTTTGCATTATAAACCGTTTTCCTCAGCAGTTTTGAATCCTCAACAAAGCAAAGTCTTGTTTTTATCCTTTGCAATTTGACACCCTATAACTAGGAGGGAACATCCCCCGAGTGTCCATATCCTGTATGCACTTCCCTTCATTGAGCATATGTATGTTCCACTGCTAGAACTAGTTTTTCTTACTTGTGAGACTTGTTTCCTCCTATGTATCATAGCATTCATTTATTATGAAAAAACAAAAAAAGATGGGCGGGATGGGAGTATTATCTTATATTGGTAGCAGTCGTGTCTCCTTTGAACAGAGCACAAAGTTATTTGAGTCCTTTCATCATACTTTTGGGTTTAGCATGGCCTTAGGAAGCTGAGATCGTTACTGAGTCTTCTCTACTGACTGTTTACTCTTCCAGTCCCTACAGAGAACTTTATTGATGCCTACTGCATCTCATTATTTTATCATTGAGTCTATGCTATCAGAGTCTACCATATGTATCATGATCTTGTTCAAAGGAATTCTATCAACCTGTGTCGACCACTCCTCAGAACTCTTGACTTTCCATGTCGGTCATACCCTCAGCTTGTCTCAGAATCACATGATAATTTAGTCCTATCATGCACCCTGGCCCTACTTTCATCATTGGTAGGTAACCTTGAACCCAACAGTTGACATTTCATCATTGGTCGTTGACTGGGTGGTTTCCCTTGTGTTCGACACCAAGACATCTATTCACACATTGGGATTCGCGTAGTGTCTTGAATGTCATTAGCCTTATAGGCGTTTTCCTTGCCTTTGTCAATAGTTTTCATCATTGGTTGTTATTCAGATGGTCTTTTTCATGTACCGCTTGCACTTGGCACACACGAAAGATGCACAGGGTTGTTGGTTCGTGAACGTGTTCTTCATCTGATTTCTGCCAAATCATGAAGCTCTTGCTTTGTACCTCGTGTTGGTTGATAAGAGATGCCTTAATGCTCTCCTTTCAGTGAGTCTCTTTCCATCGACATCGGCCCATTATCTGGAAATGGGACCTAGAGTCTTATGAGTACCTTGAGTCTTGCAGTTATTAGTGGCAGGCTCTCTCGCCATCGACAATTGGGAATACATCATTGTCTCCTGATCGATGGATTTTTCAGGTGTTTGACACCGACTCCTCTATTCGCACTTGTAAGAATGTACTCGGTGCCTTGATACCTACTTTCATCATCGGTAGGTTGTCTCGCGTTTGTTAATGGTATACATCAATGATTGGTAATCAAACGATGTCTCATTATGTTCGGCCTCGACTCCTTTATTCACATGATGTATACATGCACCGTTGGCGAATTGTGTAGAAGAATTGAAGACATCAATATGTGGCCGCATCTTTCCTGAGTTGTTGCTTCCTTTTCATTGGACCAATACCTATACGAATTCAGTGATCATGGAAGATCGGATTGTACTCCATGGTATATAGATATCTTCAGATTGGTTTTGAGATTGTTTCTAATGGACCTTGTTCGTGACTATGACAACCATTGGCATGTAACCACATTTGTATTTGCCTATTTTATGGCCACGAACACTTGTTTGGTATATTTTTCACATGGATCTGCAGTGTATTTTTGGCATCCATGTATGCAAAGTCAGTGCAGAATGTAATGAGCAATTAAGTTCATCAAGTTGGTTCTCTACCACTCCACTTCTGGGTTATTTATAATGTATTTCGGCCATCACATATACTCCTCTAACCTCACACATTAGGGGGCATCTGTTAGACCAATATTTGCCTCACCCTATGCAATCTTGCAGAGAGGGCCTTACTCCATTCCCCCATGCAGACTTACTTTCCTTGATTGATAAATCCAAGGACAAAAATAAATAGTTTTCCAATTTTACGCACCCTACAAGCTATACAACATGTGTATACATTGGCTGCTCCACTACAGCCCGTGTACATCGAGATTTGTGCCAAAAAATCAAAATTTAATGTCAGGTTTCCATGTCACGACAGGGGATCTCTAATCCTTGGCCTTCCATATACTGGAAACGTTCTGACTCTGCCCTTCAATTACATTTTGAAGGCTATAAAGAATCCAATTTTAAGCTACAGAAAAAGAGAGAGAATTCAACTTTCAAAGCAAAGTTACTATGGAGAAATTATTACTTCATTATTGAGTCTACATCCCTTTGTCCTTTGAGTCTGAACACAGTGTTCAACCCCCAAGATCTTCCCTTATTGATGGAGAACCTCTTTGTCTCCCTTCTATGAGCTTGCCTTTGGTGGATAATTGAAGTGGTGGAGACCCAGTTGGAAGGAATTCGCTTTCTTGGTTCTGAACCGTGCCGATACAGAAGTCTGTAATGTTTTCGCTTGTGTTGATCATTTATTAATAGAAATAATCTTTTCCCATCCAATTGATATCTTGCAAACATATGAATTGTTATCCATGGGCATGTTTATTTTGTATATTAATGGATTATGTTATCTAATGTGCTAACCTTTTATATTATCACTATATGATTTCTCTGCTTGTTTGTTGAGAACTTATTACAGGTATAAAGCTTTGGGTCGAAGTGCTCAATGGTGGATATCATCAAACATTTGGACAAGGTAGGCCTCTTTCTTACCTTGTTTTCACTTTGGTTTATATAGCATATGTTGGAATTGAGTTGATTTCTGCAGTCATACCTGTCTATTGTGGTTCACTATAGCCATAGAGAGATTTTCCTTGTAACACCAACACCAGGGGTACTCCTCTCCCCCCACGAGCCCCTCGAGCCGCAAAGGGGCCACGCACACAAACTAAAGAAAGCTAGCCCCCAACTCGTTTCACAAGGTCGAGCTACCACTCTCTAATCGAGCTGGAAATCCCAACTCCCACAAGAAAAAAAAGTCAAGAAAATATTGGCAGTGTAACCTTACACCTACCATTCGTCATCCATTCTCCTCCCCTGCCATTTCTTTTATAGAGTTCTCTTAGTGACTAGTTGCAAAAATGCACATTAAATTCTTTTTATTAAATTTTTATTAGGAATATTCTCCCCCGTACACTTGTCACCCAATCCCTTAGTTGCACCAGAAATTCATTTAATTAATTAAATTAATTTGTCAATTTCCCTCACCCACCTAAAAGCATTCCTAAAAATGCTCCTCGATGTCCCTTTATTCCCTCACATTCGCTTAATGATTGACGCATTTCTTAAAGCTTAGTTGAGTTCGAATTTGGAAAGTTCTCTAGACTAGATTCCCTTCTATGTTCCACATTCCTTTAGTATTTATGTTGCCCCTTTTTGGTCTAAGTTCTAAATTAGCAAGTTTTGCACATAGCCAACAATTAATTTTTTGGATAAATTATTTCTCCTTTAATTTTTAAATTTGAATTTTCTTCACCCCACCTTTATTAATTGATTCAATAGTTTTAGTCCTTATAACCCTAATTAGACCTATGCCCTAATTTCAATTAGGGTTAGCAAAATTGTTTTTAAGGGAAATTTCATAATTATTAAACTTTACTCATACAACATTTATTTTAAGGCTAACCAAGTCAAAATGAGATATTGTTTTCTAGGTACCTAGGTTCATTGACTCACAAGTGTTAAAACTGCGTCGTTCCCTTCAAGACGCACTACATGCTCCAAGGGTGCCACTCGCCTTTTGATTGATTTTGGTACACGTCCACCCTTGGAGTCAATACTTCGTTAGATGACCTTGTGGGAGACTAAGGGCCTCTAAGGAATAAGGACCCTACCTTATTGCGTGCCCCTTAGAATCTTCATGAGGGATTGTCTC
>JASDQU010738417.1:10570-22932 GCA_032191745.1 Picea mariana | reverse complement strand
CCCTTCACCCCTCACAGGGCTACACATCATTTCATATCAAACGTCACATCCATCTCATGGGCATCTTCCCTACTCGGGGGCACACAACGTTCCATCTCTGTCTCAAAGAGAACGACACACCCACCTCATGGGCATCTTCTCTACAAAGGGGTACACAACATTCCATCTCCATCTCAGAGAGGAATGACACACCCATCTCATGGGAACACCCAACTCATGGGCTCTCTCACAGGTCAACTCACTAAGACTGTGTCTTGGAGGATGTCTCATGCAGTTGTAATCATCAACATAATGTGAGTAGATCTAAAGTCTATGAAGTCGGTGGTACAAGGCTATATTGGTCCACTGAAATCATCTCTTCTAAAATCTGAGCCCAAATGAAGAAAATTCAAAATAGATATCTGACCAAAAAAAGGAACAGGAGAGGTGTTGGAATGAGTGTTCTGTTGTTGTCTGGAAGGATTATGCTACGATTCTTGGAAGGATTGTGTTGGAATGAGTGTTGTTGACTTGCATAAGGGTTACGATGAGTATTATGCTCAGTTGGTTCCTCCTAGCATACTTTCTTTATATTGAATTGATTTCTGGCGAAAAATGTATTCTCTTGTTTCAATTGTGGGTGTGGTGCTCAGTGGAAAAGAGAATTATCTGGAATGGTCAAGGAAGATTGAGCATACCCTGATATTCAACGATCTTTGGGATGGCATTTGTGATGTAGATACTGCACCTACCAAACCTACAATAGATAAATGATTTGTTGTATGGAAACATAAAGATAAGAAAGCATATGCCTTGATTGTTGCTTCTGTAAGTGAAGACATGATTCATCACATAAAATCTATTAAAAAT
Source organism: Picea mariana (assembly GCA_032191745.1). Lineage (NCBI taxonomy): Eukaryota > Viridiplantae > Streptophyta > Pinopsida > Pinales > Pinaceae > Picea > Picea mariana. The sequence continues at coordinate 22,083 of JASDQU010738417.1, read as the reverse complement.
TCTTGGGGTTCTTTAAATAAGTTGAAGGACTTGTGTGATTCACATTTAGAGTTGAAGCTATTTCAATTGCAGTTGAACTCATAAACCTAGATTTGAAGGATAATGATCCCATGCCTTTAGCATCCAAAATTAAAGCCATTATGCACAACATAGATGTTGCCAATGTAAATATAGACATTGTTCTCATGACCTTCATCAAAGCTCTCTACCCCACATATTCAAGGTGAGAGATTAGATGTTCATTTTGTTCATTGTGGAAATAATGAACATGAAACAAAAAGATGCAAAATCCCATGGGATAAGATCAAGGACAAGAATGAACAAAAATAAAACAATGGTAAAGCTCCTGAATCCACTAATTTTTTTATTGCTCATTGCAATATTGGCATAAATGAATATTTTTTTGAAACTCCATTTAATTCTTGGAGAGATTCCTTGTTGCTTGACACTAGTGCTACTTTCCACATGACATTCCATAAATATTTCTATGAATAATTTAATTGCAATGTAGAGGGTGTAATATACTTTGTATATAGATCAAGGGACTTTATTTTGCATGATGCTCTCTATCTTCCTAAGTTGTGGAAGAACTTGTTGTCTCTTGTGAACTTTCAACAACAAGGCCATTCCATTAACATGTTTGATGGAAAAGTTGAAATAAGGAGGTCTTCTGACAACACGGTCGACATGATAGGATGGGAGGATGACAAATTGTTGAAGTTGAAAGGAACCTCTGGATGCGCACATAATTTTGCATACCTTTCTCACCATGATGAAGGTAAAGTGTCTTCTAGTATCTTGTGGCATGCTATATTTGGGCACACTAATTATGATAGTCTTCATGTGTTGAAGAAAAATGGTGGTTCTGTTTTTCCCACCATTCGAAGGAACTTGAAGCAATGTGAGGCATGTATCCTTGGTAAACTTAGCAAACAACCTTTTCATGATTCTACTTTAAGAGCATGTAGAAAGATAGAGTTGATACACTTTGATTTGTCTAGCCCCATTCTTGTTCCATCTACCTTTGGTAATAAATAGATCATGACTTTTGTCAATGACTACACTAGGATGTGTTGGGTTTATTTGTTGAAACAAAAATCTCAAGCATTTGAAACTTTTAAAAAAATTCATCTATGGATTGAAAAAGAATCTCAATCTCATATTGGCATTCTTCATACTGATAATGGAGAAGAGTAAACTTCAAATGAGTTTTAAATCTATCTTTGCCAACATGGGATCAAGCATCAAACCATTATTCCATACAATACTCAGCAAAATGGTGTAGTAGAAAGAATGAACAAGACACTCTCGAATATGGTATAGTTAATGTTATTTTTCAAGAATTTGAAGTTGATGTTTTGGGATGTTGAAGTTCTATGTGTAGTATATGTGAGAAACATGAGTCCATCTCATGCTCTTTGAAATAAGACTCCTTGTGAAATGTGCTATGGCTGCATTCCTTCAGTGAGGCATCTCAAGATCATTGGTACCTGACATGCCTTAATTCCCAAGGAGCAAAGAAACAAAATTGGTGCAAGAATTCAAAAGTGCATCTTCTTGGGGTACTCAAATAGCACCAAGGCATATCATCTTTATGATAAGGTAAGCAAAAAGTTCATTCTTTCCACAGATATACTTTTTCTTGAATTCACTAAAGACTGTTGAGCTACGTCTTGATCATCTGGATAGATTCACCCATGCAAACACATATCATGAGTTTGATGATGAGATTCCACATCTTAAAGGGTGGATCCCAATCTTGGATCAATCTATGGAATCTCCTTTTGAAGCAGCATCTCCCCCTCATGAAGAAGATCCGTCCACTTTATTAGAACAAGGATTTCATTTGGATAATGTGATTGAGAGGATTGAAAGGTTGAACCTTGATGGGAATGCAACACCATCTCAATCAGTGGAGCAACCTAGGCCATCAAAAAAATTTCCAAAGTGGCTCATAAGGACACTTTAAAGTGTTCGTCCTAATGAGGTTGGAAAGACATGAACAAAAAATTCAACCAAGCAAGATGGAGGTGATCTAGATCATTCATATTCAAGAGATGTAAATGATATCGATGTTTCATATGATTTTGAATTCAATTTATCTACTAACATTGAACCAACTTCCTTTGAAAAAGATGATTCTCGTGATGAGTGGAAAGAAGTCATGCAGAAGGAGTATGATACTCTCATCAAGAATTGGACATGGAATTTGGTGGATCCTCAATTTGGAACCAAACCAAATGGTTGTAGGTTGGTCTACAATAATAAGTACAAATCAAATGGCATAAAGTGAGGCTTGTTGCAAAAGGATATGCAGAGGAAGAAGGCATAGACTATGAGGAGATGTTTTCCCCCACAACAAAATGAGATACCATTTGGCTTTGTCAGCACATAATAAGTGGACAATTCATCACATGGATGTGAATATATCCTTCTTGAATGGAGACTTGAAAGAGAATGTCTACATGTCTCAACTAGAAGGATTTGTTGTGAAGGGTCAAGAACATAAGGTATGCAGGCACATCTAGTCTTTGTATGGCCTAATGAAAACACTTCACACGTGGTATGAAAAGATAACTAAGCATCTTTGAAGATCAATTTCAATCATTTTAATCTAGATGATGCAACTTGGTTTGTTAAGAAAGTTGGAAAAACTATTGTATATCTTGTAGTGTATGTAGATGATCTTTTGATAATAGGGAACAATGAAGCATATATTGCATCCATAAAGAAAGAATTGAATAAGGGTTTTGATATGATATATATTGGACATATTCACTAATACTTGGGTATTGAAGTAACTCATAATCCAAAGCATGTATTCATCTCCCAAAAGAAGTACAATGGAGTTTTTTTGAACAAATTTGGCATGGTTGATTGTAATCCTCTCTCTACTCCAATGGAACAAAATATGAAGATAACACCAAAAGAACAGAATGAATTTGAGGATGCAACTAAATATAGAAAACTTGTGGGGAGTCTTATCTACATTACTAGTATCAGGCCATATATTTCATTTGTAGCTAGGATCCTTTCCACATTCATGCAAAAACCTTGTGAAGGACATTGGTGTGCTACAAAGAGATTTCTAAGGTACTTGAAGGGAACTCAAGACTTTGGGCTCAAATAATCTAAGGTGGATGACTTCAAACTAGTTGGACATATAGATTCAGACTTTGGTGGGGATAAGCATAATGAAGTGTCTACTTCAAGACACCTCATGAGTCTTGGATCAATAATTATCTCTTGGAGATCACACAAATAATCCATTCTAGCAGATTCCACTATAGAGGCAGAGTATGTGGAAAATGTAGAGTCGAGAAAGGAGATTATGTGGCTCAAGAAGATACTAGAGGATTTGTAGGAGAAATAGATGAACGCTACTCCACTTTTGATTGACAACAATTCTGCAATCAATTTGGCCAAGAATATGAGATTTCATGATTGGATCAAGTGCATCAACATGAAGTACCATTTGATTTTACATCATGTAGAGGAAAATAACATTCGAATAATACAATGTTCAACAAGTGAGAAAATTGCAGACATGTCCACCAAGATGCTTGGAAGAGAAAAGTTTGAAAATTTTAGAAAAATAGTGTCAATGTTTTGATGGAAGGTCATACCATCACGATGGATGATTTATGTGTGAGAGGTTGGAGTATCACCATAGTTGGTTATGTAACCCTCCAATTCCCTAGAATGACATTCCCCATGCTCACCCTTTCCATCTTGAAGAATGAGAAGCTACTTGAAGATGCTCATATTGATAGATTAAGTCTCGCTCAATGAAATAACATTTTTGTCATTGAAAATTTATAAACAAAAGTTGTAAATGGAGAAAGAACATATAATGTACCTTTAAAGGAATAAATTCCATGTCCAAAACTTGGGTTTTGTTGAAATGTGTCTAACAGACTAGTCTTTTATGTATGTTAGAGAGTTGCATAGCAAAGGTTTGGGTCGACATTTTGGCATTGATAAGACCACAACGTTAGTGAAGGAAAGATACTTTTGGCATAGCATCAACAAGGATGTTAATAAGTATGTTGAGTGTTGTATAATTTTCCAACTAGCAAAAGGAAAGTGTCAAAACATAGGGTTATATAGACCACTGTTAGTACCTAAGTGACCATGGGAAGATATAAGTGTGGACTTCATTTTAGGACTACCTAGGATGCAGAGCGGTCATGAATTTGTGATGGTTGTAGTGGACATGTTTCAAAACATAACACATTTTGTACCATGAAAGAGGACCAATGATGTTATTAAAGTGGTTGTTTTGTTTTTCTAAGAGATTGTGTGGTTACATGAACTACCAATAAGTATTACTTCTGACATAGATACAAGATTTCTTGGACATTTTGGAGGATACTTTGGAAGAATATGGGTTCCAAGTTGTTGTAAAGTTCTGCATATCATCCATAAATATCATCTATAAATGGATGGATAAATCGAGGTGGTTAATTGGAGCCTTGGTAATTTTTTAAGGAGTTTGAGTAGGGAGAAGCCATGACAATGGGATTTGGTCTTGGCCCAGGATGAATTTGCTTACAATGATTCAATTAATAGATCTGTGGGAAAGATTCCATTTCAAATTGTTTATGGTAGGTCACCAAAATGAGTTGTCGATTTGGTTAAATTGTCAAATGTGGAGGACAAAAGGAGTGTTGATGCAAGTGAGTTTGTAGAGAAAGTCAAGAGGAAACTACAATAAAGCAATACCATATATAAGCAAGGATCAAATTTACAAAGAAGAGAAAAAGTTTTCGAAGAAGGAGAGCTGGTAATGGCACATTTAAGGAAAGAAAAAATTCCCAGAGGTACATATAATAAGCTCAATTACAATAAAATTGGACCATGTCGAGTCCTAAGAAATATTTCTGATAATTCATATAAGTTAGAGTTGTTGGAGGATTTTGACATTTCCCCTACATTCAATGTGGCCAACTTGTACGAGTTTCATAAGGGAGAAGGGAATTTTGAAGAAGGTACCTTGGATGAATGGAAGAAATGGTTGCTTGTTAAACCAACTAAATAATTAGAGCAAATATTCGCGAAGAGAATTAGTAAATGGACCTGGAATAAAGAATATTATGAATATCTAGTTAAATGGAGAAACAGGGGTTCTGAACATGCATCGTGGGTATCTAAAGACCAAATAGCACACCTACGAGGATCTTCATCCTTTGTAGAATCTAAAGTTGAATCCACATGAGTTGGAGCTCATGTTTTTCTTACCAAGGATGTCTAATACAGGAGCATCTTTGGCCTTAGGAAATTTTCATCAACCAAAAACATTTCAACTTCAAGATAGTAATTGTAGGGTGAAATAAGTGTTGCAACTCTCATTGTGCAACTCAAGTATTGAAAATACAATGTAGTGTTGCAACACCAGTACTGCAAGTGCTAAACCACCAATGTTGCAACTCTCATTTTGTTGCAACATTGGTGCTACAACTCTAGTGATGAAATTCTCGTTGCTACAACACCCATTATTGCAACACTAGTGTTGCAACTCTTGTGACGCTGCAAAGGCTCCAACTCCAGGCATGCTACAACTTTCATTATAGTGCTATGGTTTATGTCGTGTCATAACTCTACATGTCTTGGGAAAACTTTGTGGAATTTGGTGTGCCGTAAATCCACGTGTCTTGGGAAGACTTCATGGAAAATGGTGGACCATTTATAAGAATAAGTTGAATGGATTGGAAATGGTTGAGAAGTGAAATGGTTGAAACTATCTAGCTTCCAAGAAACGAGAGGAGAAAAAGAAAATGAGAGGGGTTTGCTGAAAGGGGGAGAAAAAAGAATCGGTTTAGTGGGGAGACAGAGAAAGAGGTGACATATAAGGGTATGACTACATACAACACAGAGGAAGTGAATACCAGTTTTGGTTCATGACGTGGGATAGAGAACACACACCCATTCATTGAATAAATAATGATAACCATGTCATATTATCCGATGATGTAATGAGATTGTAAGAGATAAATTATGTCTTTTCAATAAAGAATCTTTAGTCCTTGTTTAAATGGTGTCGTTTCTTGTTTCCTTTTCTTGTGATTGTCATTTCCTCACGACATTTGTTAAATGGTAATTTCTATTAACACTAGTACACTAGTAGTTGTTAATTATGTGGGAAGAAACATGGTTCTGTAGTTGGTTGAATACAAATTTGGGGTTTACTGCATCAATGTTGCATTGAAAATTGTAGCATTCCAAGGAGAGGAATTCATGTAGTGAGAGGATTGAACCAAAAGAGAGAATGTTGGTTTAGAGGTAGTGGAAGATGCTGTAAATTTTCCTTAACAAATGATGGGGAGGATGGACGCCTTCAAATTCACCTAGTAGATGGGAAGGTCATATCCAAAGTGATATAGAAGAGTGATGAATATGAAGAGGAGGACATGCAACAACACAAAATTAAGATAAAGATGTCAAAGTTTTATGGAAGTTCGGACCCAGAAGAATTGATGAAGTGGATTGAAGAAATGCACTAGTATTTTAAGTTCAACGAGGTTAAAGAACCCCAGAGAGTCAAAATTACCTATGAAAAGATATAGAATTGGGAGAAGACGGTAATCAAATGAAGAGGTAAGTTTGTAAATTCTGATTATACTTTGAAAATGAAGAGAATATTAGAGAATTGAATCAAAATGATAAATGTGTAGAAGGATATTTTAATGAATTTGTATCATGGCCATGAGAGCTAGTTTTGTACGAGATAGTGAGAAAAATATTATGTAGTTTGTGGATGAATTGAATTTGTCATTGYGGAGAAKATGTGATCATTAGAAGAGGCTTATCATTTKGCCTCRAGAATTTATAAGGCACGGATGAAGATAAATCATGAGAGTAGGTAGCAAGAGGAAAAAGAAAGTGAATTCTTTTGGTTGTGGTTGTGGAGAATGTTATGTGTGCTAGTGGGGTGCATGTTGTTTGGGAAACTAATGAGGAAAGTGAGAGAAAAATGCATGATAGCATGCTAGAAGAGAGTGGAGAGAGGTAAAGGAGTTTGTCCAACAAACTCAAGAAACAATAAACAATAGTAGTTTTCTTGAGAGAGTGTATGTGTAGACCAAAGATATTGTTGCAACATTGAGTATTGTTTCAGAAGAGAGTGGTCTTGCAACAATGGATTTGAAAGGAAATGATGTCACTATAGATGTGATAGTGTAAGAGATGCAGATTGGAATGCTTGATTCCCATAATGGTTTATGAGGTGACTTTGTTGTGGGTGAAGTCGAATTTGCAACAAAGGAAAATAAAGTGGAGTAGACCAAGGAAAAGATGCAACAATAGCAATAGGAAGAGTCAACGCAAGAGATTAAAGATGCTACAAAGAAAAAACATGATGAATATGATCACAATAGAGGAGTGATTGCGGAAAAATAAAATAAAATGAGGATATGCTTGAGCAGAAACCATTAGTGGATTTTGTTAAGATTGTGGTAATGGTGCAAAAGAGAGAGGATGGAAATATAGTTTATTTTTCTTGACGACATTGTCAACACCATCCTATCCCTATAAAATTCCTCTTCTCGATAACATCCCATGTGGGTGCCTTATTGAGTAAATTTGGCGACATAAAAATCTTGTTTTTTGTGGGACATTTTAATTTCCATATAATTTTCCACCACCGTATTTGATGGTCTTCTCTTCATTATTCTGCTAGTTCTTGTAGCCTAATCTAAGAAAAACATTCTCTAATAAGACTCCAAGACTATATCAAATGGTCCTCTTCTTCATTAATCTAACATCACTTTTGTCTATCAGGAGATCTATCTATCTTTTCCATTCCTCTGTATACTCTACCCCCAATACAATTTCTTCCGAAGTTAACCATTATTGGTGTCAAGTAGCATTTTGTAACATGTCGAAGATTCAAGTAACCTTACTTACTTAATTCATTAATCATCTAGAGTGGAATTTTGTCCTTACCTTTTCTCCCTACCCAAGGGTCAATATCAATTTGCAATTTATCCCCTTTTCCAATTGCCAAATCAACCAGTTGCCAACCAAATGGAAAGCATGGATAATAGATTTCTAGATTATTGAGGCATTATTTTGTTGTTTTATAGTAATTATGATTTAATCCTCCATTGTATTAGGGGCTATATAATTATCTCTCACTACCTTGGCCCACAAGCATATTCCTTCAATTAGCCTCAACACATTTTTTGTAGCTAGGGCCTTTGAAAAGAAAAAGGGATTTTGGAGGCCCCATCCTCCAAAGGATAAATTTGGTAATTCCAACTTTTTCCATGAGGCCAGCACCATACATTTATTTGTTTTGGTCTCCATACCATATAAACTTGTCGCAAAGTTTCCTAATGGTTTCTAGAACACCATTTCATACCTAAGCAAGTGATATCCAATATACAAGAATTGCTTCCAAAATCACTTTTAGTGAAATTAGATGACCTCCTCTAGACAACCATATGTTGCACTAGGTGTTTATTTTCTTCTCCTAAGCAAGTGATATCCAATATACTGGAATTGCTTCCAAAATCGCTTTTAGTGAAATTAGATGACCTCCTCTAGACAACCATATGTTGCACTAGGTGTTTATTTTCTTCTCCAAAGCTATCAGCCACCTCCAATGACATTTTTTATATTGCTTTGACTTCAAATAGTAGCCTATATATTTTAGACCATGTTCTATATCAGTCACCTTAAAGGGAAATATTTGAGAAATAAATATATTTTCCTACTTAGTTATCCCTCATAAGGTCATTAGAGTTTTTTCCAAATTAATGAATATTCTAGTTTCTTTACACAATAACTCCATGGTACCTTTGAATTTCTCAATGGCACCCTTCTAGTACATTCACAAAAAAAATAGAATATTGTCTACAAACAAAAGATGTGTGATATTACATGAAACTCCAATGGGAACCCCCTTTATACTACCATTTCCTTTTACTTCTTTAAGTAGCCCAATTAAACCTTCAATTGCTAAAATAAAGTGAAGGGGGCATGGAGGAGATCCTTGTCTAAGGCCCCTCCCTAACCTGAAGAAAAGGGTTGTTTCTCCATTTAATAGAACAAAAAAAGAGAGTGAGGAGATGCAACTCATTATCCAAACAATGAACAGTGACAAAAGCCTAAATGAATGAGAATAAGTCTAATGTAAATCCAACTTACTATGCCATAGGCCTTGTATAGTTCCACTTTCATCACCATCGATATTTGATTTTTGAACTTTAGTTTATGCATGCATTCTTGTGCTACCCCAACTACTTCATGAATTTGAAGCCTAAAGGTTACTAGCATTTTTCCTTGAGTTCTAGTACTCTCCACCACTCTTAGTAAATTTTCCTCTATAAATTCATAATAGCCTAAGAAAAATTCCATTGGTAGTCCATTAGGCCCAGGGGTTTTGTCCTTTTGAAAACTCTGCAAAGCCTGAAATGGTTCTTCTTTCCCAACTTCCTTTATTGGGGATTGTCTTCCTCATTGACAAATGGGTTTGACAACCTAATCACTTCTAATATTGTAGCACAATCGTCTTCCTTGAAAAGGGAGGAAAAATGATTTACACCTTCCAATGCCAAGTCCTTGAAATTTGTATCTCGGGTACCATTTCCCTTATCAATTTTCCAAATAGATTTTATATTATTTCTACAATTAACATACCTCTAAAACATTTTTTTTACCTCATCCCTAGCCTATAACCATAATGCCCTACTCTTAAGTATCTATTCTTTTTATTTTTCCAAAATAATGATCCTCCTTTTATCTTCTAGTGAATTTATTTTTATTTTATGTTCCTCACTCAAATAGCCAAAGCCTTCACTATTATAGGATACCTCTAAGGCTCCCTCCACTTATTTTATAACCCTATCATATTCCATCTTTTTGTCCCTTCCCAATTGGCAACCACCTTTTTTTCCTCTTTTAAGTTTTGGTGAAATTGAATTTGAGTATATTCTCGTATATTACCATTATAAAGTTTTCAAGCAACTTTGATTTTTCCCACAAAATCATCCACTTTCATCCACTCTATATTTAGCTTGAAGGAGCTGGTAGGTTTCTCTATTGCAAGGGCCACTTATAACACCATAGGATTATGATCAGAGTACCCCCAATGGTGACCCAATGTTTGATCCTTATGAATTCATCTAAGAAGGATTTAGAGATTAAAAATCGATTGATCCTCTAAGCAATTTTGGCTTCCTTGTCTCTTTTGTTACTCCAGATGGGAGATAGTTTAGAAGGTTCAATATTCAAAAGAACAATTTCTTCCAATTTTCTAATGAGATAACTAGAGAGGATCTCGTTGAGCAGTTAGGCCCCAGACTTTTGATGCTCCTATGGCGACATTCAAGTCTCCATCTATCACAACCAAACCATTTTTTACACTATCCATTTCGAAATATATATTCTAGTATTACACCCTACCCATGAAAGGGCCATAAAAATTCAAAATTGTGATATATTTCCCAAGATCTAGAGAGAAAAAGGAGGTCCCTATTCTTGTAGGAAAGGCCCAATAATTAGTGAGGGTGAAGGATCATTTTTTCCATCCAATCACATTCCCACCTGAACTTCTAATGTAAAATATAAATAGAAGCCCCAATTACTAAATGTATTAGAGAGTTCCTCAGTGATTCTCTCTCCATATGACATTGTATCTTGCAAGAGAATAATATAATGTTTGATAATATCAACTAATATCTTTACAACCAAGTTCTTTGAGGGTTTTTCCAATCCTATGCAATTGAGTGTCAAAAAAATGTTTGGAACCCTCAATTGGGGCATTTACTCTAAGATCCATAATTAAGGATAATTGTTTCCCATGCCTATCTTTAGAGGATGGTTGCTTTTGGGCCATAGACATGAAAAATTCCCTTCTCGTTTGATTGGATTTGGGTGCATTCTCTTCAAAACAAAACTGAGCCCTTGCCTCCTTTCCTTGAAAATTTAGAGTGCCTTTCCTTCTAAGTATTAAATTATACCTAGGGGATTGGAGTCCTAGGTACTCCTTCCATCCAGGGTATTGGCCATAATAGGGTTTGAAAGTGGACCTTCTAGTGCTTGTTCAACACCCAAACCCTCTACTATTCTAGGTATAGGTATGAGGGTTAGTGGGTTGGGATTTTTTATACCAAACAAAATTGGTATAAAACCACTCAAGGATTCTAGTTCTTTGGACCCATCCTCATTTCCCCATAGTCAACTTTTTAATTTTTTTTCTGAAGAAAAACTTGTATTCATAGGTTGATGATGATGGGTCTTACACAAAATTGTTTTGTTCTCCTTGTTTTCATTGGTCATGTCCAGGTTAGGTTCTTTGACCTGTCTAGTTCTAGGTTAGGTTCTTTGACTTGTCTAGTGCTTGAGCTATAACCATTTGCTACCATAGGTCTTGTTCAAAGTCCATCTAAATTCACATGAACCCATACATCCTCTTTCCTTCTTGTGATCGAGACTATTTCCAATTCCAATTTCTCTGGGCCTCTTGGATTCTTCCTCGAAGCCCAATTCTTCTCCATACTTAGGTAAAT
>JASDQU010738416.1:215488-256070 GCA_032191745.1 Picea mariana | reverse complement strand
AGTTTCCTCATCTCATGGAGGAACTCAACGTAATGGGGACCATTGCTTCCTAAGGGGGGAGGAATGATCCAAGTGGATATTGGTGTCCACCCGCCTATTCCTCTTGGATCCACACCATAGTTTCTTTCAGTTTTTCAATTTCCTTAATTGTAGCACAATTTACTATTTTTAGCAGTTTTTCAGGTCTTGAACTTCCGGAGTCGTTTTGAGGCCCTAAACAACATTTTTTGGGCATGAATGCTTTGGCGAATATAAGTCTGTTCCGAACTTGATATTCGTTGTCAATAGTGTAGTCCTCGAATAGATATTTCTAATGATGTATCATGTGCATCAAACAGAGATAGTATGCCAAAGTTACGACCTCATGAAATTGCTGTACCAATTTACCTCAACGGGGCCCATATTCTGGCGTTTCATCTCTTGGGGTTAGGTTTTTGGATGTTTAGGGTTTTCCATTGTTTCTCAATAATATATAGGCCTTCGAGCCTCATTGTAACACAGAGTTCAGAGGCCAGTAGATGCCACATATCTTCTCAGAGATAAGCTACCAATGCCCGAGCTATTTTATTTCCATTCTGTCTATAAGCATATTTCAGTCATTTGTTGTTAATAAAATGAAGTTTTACTTCCGTTGCATCTCTGTGTTTATGTGTATTTATGTATTTCATTTTGTTCCTGTATAAATACAAACCAAACCTACAGGTATTTGCAACAATCAAACACACACAATTTGGTGCTTGGTTGATCTAGGTGGATATTGGTGGTCGCCCACCTATTCCATCTGGCTCCTCTTGTCGGTTTTTAGTGCAACACATTCTTTTGTACTTCTTTGTAATTGTGGGTTCTACACTTTTGGGGTTGTTTGAATCCCTACACATCTTCCAGGTGGATACTAGTGGCCTCCCACCTAATCCAATTGTGTTATTTTGTATGCTTTCATGTCAACACATCTTCATATATTTCCAGGGCTGTTTTGGGGCCCTAAACAGTGTTTTTTGGCTCACCACAGTCAAAATGCAGATGAAGTTAGAGTTTGATGACGTAATGTGTAGTTCTCGAAAATACCTTTCCAATGGTTTATCACGTGCCTAAAATGGAGATCATATTCATGAGTTACGACCCCAGAAAGTTAATGTACTAACTTACCCAAATGGGGCCCACATGACTTTTGGCATTTCATCTCCTAGGGTTAGGTTTTTAGATGTCTAGGGTTTTGGCATTCATGTTTATCATAAAAAGGCCTTCAGAGCCTCATTGTAATCATCTTCTTGCGAATGAGCGTAGCCATCACATCTCTTCTTAGAGATAAAACTGCCACCATTATAGAGAGTCTTACACTGTATTTTTATGGTCTCTTTGCAATTATTTCATTAATAGAAATCAAGTATTGTTGTATTTCTCTGTTTCTAGCAATTTTCATGGGTAGTTATTTGTAATTTCTCTGCTTTCATTTTGTTTCAAAAATAATCTGGATCAATGGTATCAAAACAGGTTTCTCTTGATCGTTTTTAAACGCATGTCCCCGACGAGGTCTGAGTATAGCCAGTTGGGTCTCGAGTTTGTCTCTCTTGAGGAAAATCAGTCTTGCATGCCTAAGAAACCCTCGATGGTGGCATAAAATAAAATTGACGGAGCAAAAGATTATATTAAACTGTTGCTTGATCAATCTCTCACGTGACAGAGGGACAAAATGATGGAGGATTTTTCACACATTCTTCAACGCCTTCCAATAGCAATAGACACATCTTCATCGAGCGACCATTTTGGAGGAACCTCTCCCTTCAAGGTACAAGTTAATTTTGATATTCCCATATTTGAAGGTCAGATAGATACAGATGCCCTAGAAAAATGGTTAAATCTATTAGAAGGTTATTTCTCTGTTCAAAATTTTTCCGATAGGGAAAAGGTCACCTTTTCAATCCTAAAGGCTCTCCCCCATGTCAAGCATTGGTTGGAAACTTACTAGGAGAAAAGTTCCATAGAGGAATCTAGAATATATGGGGTCAAGCCCACTTGGAATTGATTTGTGGATGTGGTCAAAGAACATTACTATCCTGTTGATAACTATGAAGACCAGTAAATGAGATGGACCACATTATGGCAAGAGAAGATCCAAACAGTGTCGAAGTTCACAAATACTTTCCATACCTTGTGCACCAAGTTGAGTATCAAAGACTCCGAGCAACATCTGGTTCTGAAATATCATGGGGATTTGCATAGGTACATCCAAACTGAAATGGATTTCCTAAACATCTCATCACTGGGAGTTGCCTATCAATATGTTGTCAAAATTGAGCAGAAATTTAGGCACCAAAACAAATGGGAGTTCGATTCTGCAAATCTGCAACATCCAAAGCACGGTAAAGACGACCTTAACCAACAACCTCTAGAAAACTAGTCTAAGACACAGGACAAAAATGGTAAAGTAAAGATGAAGAATGACATTGGGAAGTGGTGTGACTTCCACAAAATCCCCTGGCACAACACTGATGACTGTCGCTTGAAACAGTAATTGGTGGTCGAGGTCAAAGACACAGAGCCAAACCCTGATTCAGAATCCGATTTAGAAAATATTGAAAACATACAAATCATCGACGTAGACCCCACTGCTACTATCGAGACCACAACAATTTAGCTAGAAGAACCAGTAGATCCTGAAGAGGGGGAGCACCTCTTCCATTCACAGATGTGGGTGAAGGGGACCCCATTACATTTCATTGTTGATAACGGTAGCTAGAAGAACCTCATCTCATCTAAGGTCCTCAAACATTTGGGGTTGTCGAAAACACCACACCTATAACCATACAACATCGAGTGGCTTCACCATGGATGAGATCTTCGTGTCAGCCAATAGTGTCACTTGTCCTATGGCATCCATCCCTTCAAGGATGAGGTAGTGTGTGATATTTCCCCTCTTGATGTATGTGATGTTGTTTTGGGCCAACCATATATGTGGAAACGTCATGTTGTCTATGATTCTAGACCTCGTCGTGACATTATTACTCTGGGAGGTTAGATCTACATGATACCAGAGGTATTTATGACTATTTCTCCACCAAAACAACACCACAAGGTAATCTCTCATACTGAAACATTCATCCTCTTCACAATCTATTCAATGGATGCACAAAATACCACTACAACAATTGTAACCTCAACACCTTCTATCCAACAAAAATAGATTTTCGAAGATATAGAAGATATTGTTTCTTCACCTAAAATGGTTCCTACACAATGCCCCATCCAACCCAAAGGCAAAAGGTTGGTGGAACAAATTCAACCTCTCCAGCAACAAGTTTGTGACAATCTTCCACAAGCCAAGAAGCACAACTTCTCCAACAAGGAACACAACTCACCAAGCTTCAGATTCAGAAAATGCTTTCCCCTCTTCCCTGGGAACTCAATGTAATGGAGACCATTGCTTCCTAAGCAGGGAGGATTGATCTAGGTGGATATTGGTGGCCACCCACCTGTTCCAACTGAATCCTCTTGTTAATTTTTAGTGCAACACATTCTTCTGTAATTCTTTGTAATTGTGGGTTCTACACTTTTGGGGCTATCTGAAGCCATACACATCTTCTAGGTGGATACTGGTGGCCTCCCACCAAATCCAATTGTATTATTTTGTATGTTTTCATGTCAGCACATCTTTTTATACTTCCAGGGCTGTTTTGGGGCACTAAACAATGTTTTTTGGCTCACCATAGTCAAACTATAGACATATTCATAGTTTGACAGTGTAATGTGTAGTTCTCAAAAATACATTTCCAATGATTTATAACTTGCCTAAAATGGAGATCGTATGCAAAAGTTACGATCCCGGGAAGTTAATGTACTAACTTACCCAAATGGGGCCACATGAATTTTGGCGTTTCATCACCTAGGGTTAGGTTTTTAGATGTCTAGGGTTTTGGCATTCATGTTTATCATAAAAAGGCCTTTAGAGCCTCATTGTAATCATCTTCTTGCGAATTATCATAGTCGTCACATATCTTCTCAGAGCTAAATCTACCACCATTCTAGTGAGTCTTGCACTCTGTATTTTTACAGTCTCTTTGCAATTATTTCATTAATAGAAATCAAGTATTGTTGTATTTCTCTGTTTCTGAAAATTTTCATGAGTAGTTCTTTGTAATTTCTCTGCTTTCATTTCGCTCCAAAAATAATTCAGATCATTGGTCTTCCTAAAGTTTCTTGCACTGATGGAGTTTGTCCAAGTTGTGTTTTCAACAAACAACATCAATATCCTTTTCCTAAAGGAAAGGCCTTGCATGTTACACCACCTCTTGAGTTGGTACATAGTGATCTCATGTCATTTCCAAATCATTCATTTTCAATGGATAAGTATGAACTCACCTTTATTGATGAATTCTCACATCGCTCTAGTGCATACTTTCTTAATTCCAAGAGTGAGGTCTTTGTTACGTTTAAGACCTTCAAGGATTTTGTTGAGAAGCAGTCCTCTCTTTCTATCAAGAAAATACACATAAATAATGGGGGGGGGGGGAGTATGTCAATCAATAA
Source organism: Picea mariana (assembly GCA_032191745.1). Taxonomy (NCBI): domain Eukaryota; kingdom Viridiplantae; phylum Streptophyta; class Pinopsida; order Pinales; family Pinaceae; genus Picea; species Picea mariana. The sequence goes on along the minus strand of JASDQU010738416.1, from coordinate 251,546 downwards.
TTCAAGGATTTTTGTAGAGAAAATGGAATTCAACATCAACACTTTGTTCCCTACACCCCTCAACAAAATGGTGTTGCTGAAAGAAATAATATGACACTTAAAGTGATGTAAAACTACACGATTCAGTCCAAGAACATGTCACCTTCTTTCTAGGCTCAATGAGTGAATTGTGCCAGTCACATTAAAAAATCGGATGCCTCATAGGGTGGTTTTTCATATGAATCTAGAGGAAGCTTGGAGCCATGTTAATCCCGATGTCTCTACTTTTAGAGTATTTGACAGTTCAATGTGGGAATTAATCCCAAATGAAAAGTGCAAAGATATGGAGAAAAAAATCCAACCACAAGTATTTTTTGGTTACTATGAGAATATGGAGGAATATAGGTTATTGGATCCTATTTCAAAATATGTCTTGTTCCAAAGGGTTTTCCATTTTGATGAGCACTTCAACCCCACATTGTCTTCTCCTCTCCTTGATTTTCATGTTGGTCATGGTGCAGATCATGCTGATATTTTTTCTTTTGTAGAACAATAATATTATGAACATTTTGAAGATGAAAACTAGCCAAAAGAAAATATTCCATCAACACCAACAAAACATGATCACCCTAAAAATGAAAAACTTGATCAAGAACAACATTTGAGGATGATATTTAATAGATGAAAGAGGCTTGAAAGGTATGGATATGAACCAACTAATTTAATCTATTCTACCTTTTACCCTCAGTCACAAACCACCGATGTCTCCTTTTTTATTCATGCCATTTCAAATGATCCACGACAATTTTTTGATGTTGTTGGGATAGCCTGAATGGGATGTTTCCATGATAGAGGAGTATTCTTCCCTCATGAAGAATCATGCTTGGGATCTCATTCCTCTTCCTAGGGGACAAAATTTGGTTCTCTATAAATGGGTCTACAAAACCAAATATCTAACATATGTCTCAATTGAAAATCATAAGGCGCATCTTGTAGCCAAGGGATTTTCACATGTTAAAGAAATTTATTATTCCTAGACCTGTGCCAAATTTTCCAAGATGAATTCTATATGCCTTGTGATTTCTCTTGTCGTCTCCTAAGGATGGTTAGTCTACTAGATGGATGTGAAGATTTCCTTTCTGCATGGTGATTTACATGAGGAAATCTACATGGAGTAGACTCCTACTTTTGTATAGGATTCTTCTGTTGTTTGCAGCCTTCAACGTTCACTACAATATGGTCTCAAAAAATCTTCTTGAGCTTGGTATGAGGAGATGGATAGTTTTCTAATTACTTTAGGGTTCAAATCATTTCCATTCTAATCCTAGAGTTTACACTTGAAGGTAGGTCAGTAATCTATTGATTCTGGTTCTGTATGTGGATGATTTAATTCTCACATGGAGTTCTTCATCTATGATTCAGAGTGTTAAGGAAGCATTGATGGGACAATTTGATATAACAGAACTAGGACTTCTACATTATTTTCTTGGCCTACAGGTTCTTCAGTCTTTATAAGGGATCTCTATTTTCCAATAGAATTATGCACTTATTTATTTAGCACGTTGGCATGTCTAATTGTAAGCCTACACCTACTCCATTTCAATCAACTATCACCCTTTCTTCCAGTTGCACTTCATCACATGTTAATATGTCAATGTATCTACAACTGGTTGGGAATATACTATATTTTACTCATACTCATCCTGGCATATCTTTTGTTGTAGGGATTTCATATTGATTCTCTCAAGATCCTCATGAGAGTCATTGGAAGGATGTGAAGTGAATTCTAAGGTACATTCAGGGTACTACCAATTTTTTCATTCAGTACAACTATGGTGCTTCTCAAATAGTGGGCTTCAGAGATTCTAACTAGGATGCTTCAATTGATTGTCGAAATTTCACATCTGGTTTTATCTATCACCTTGGCTTTGCTCCTATTTCCTTGTATTGCAAGATGAAATCAACAACTACATTATCCTATGCATAAGTTAAGTATCACACTAAAATTCTTTCTAGTCATGAGTTCTTTGTATTTGACAACTAATGAAAAACAAATTCATTCAATAGGATCATCCTACCACTCTTTAGTGTGATAATTAGAGTTCCATACACATTTCTCGCAACCCAATGGGCATCAAAGGACAAAACATGTTGAGATCCACAGGCACTTCATTAGTTTCTCATCTTGGAGTATTTTCCTACTAAAGAAAAATTTGCAAAAATATTCACTAAATCGTCGGCATCATCTCATTTTCTTCAGTTATGATCGATGCTTGGGGTGAAGGAAGTTGTCCTTGGGGGGTCATCTTGAGTCCTCCTACCTTCACTTCTTGATTATGTTGTTTTCTCTCTTTTGGAGAGGAGTGTTTTTTTCCTATGTTTTTTTTTCCTTTTCTCCTCCTATGAGAGTTTGTACTTGGGTACCTTAGAAAGCCTAGTTCATGGGACCCAACGTTTTTTACTCCCTACATTTCTCTTAAGGGGGGGTGTTAGTGTTATTTTCCAATTCGTCCAACTAGCATTAGTTGTAAGCTCACACACACATCCTTATCTTCCCAAGTGTGATATATATATCCTTGCTAAACATTGGCACTCTTCCATTGCTATATATAGGAAATACTCTCTTGTATTTTACACATAGAAGATCTAATAGATCAATCATTCTCTCGTATAAGTTTTTTGGTTTTTTTGTAGTAGTATTTTGTTCCTAGCATATTGTTTTTGGATATCTTTAGGATAGGAAAGTTAGGAATCCTTCACTCATTGATTATTGTTTCTCATTGGTATCTTGAGAGGAAAGTTTTTTTCTTCCAGGATATTTCCAAAAATCATATAATAGATTAGACTCTTTCTTCCTACACTAAAGAGCATTGAAAGGGAAGAATATCTCTAAGGAACTATTGAGCAGAGAAAGGGAATATCTTACTTGTGTTATGTAGGGAAATAGAAGAGAATACCATGTATATTTTATGGATGACGAAGATTCCTAGATTTATCTATAGTAAGCAGGTTGGTTCATCCATGATATCAAATGGTTTGGGTTTAGTGAGATAGAACTCCTAGATTGGTTCCTTTTCTTTGATGGCCTCATAATGCATCTTAGGGGTGGTATATGGACTAGATTCCTATAATTGGGTGGAAAATTATTTGTATGCAACCAATTTCTTGAACTAACTTTTATCAAAAGATAAGTCCTATATCGTTGTTTATGAATATCCAATTTAATGTCATATGTTATGAAAATATATTATTCTGTATATTGTGTGTGATTCTAGCTAAATCTATTCATAGGAATTTGGTTCCCATGATTTCATGTTATTCCATATTTGCATATTCCATTGAATTTTATTGTTTTTAATTGTGCATGAATTTAAATCATATTGGGCCTCTATGCCAAAGACCATATTTGCATTTTTATGTTTATAATGGTCTCTTGAGGGGCAAAATTTTATTTCCCTATTTAGTGGCTCCTTGTCACATGATTGGAAGTGTTGGGTGGGAACACCACACTGTACATTGGGTCATTTATTTTCATAAAACATGGAATTTGATTAGAGTTGATATTTTATATCATCCTTGGAAAATAAGAAACTTAATCTCTTTTCACCAACATACAACACAACACAAATTTTCCTTAAATGGAAGGATCTCTTGTTTGCGCAAATTTTCTTCTACGAATTTAGATGTCGACTTAGGAGGTGGATATGGAAGTAATTTGCTTACATAAGATAAAACATTATTGCACCAATGTAATATACCTTGTGTATATTATAATTCCATTAATTATTAATTAATCATTATTGTAATAATTATTACTTTTAAGGTAATGTCACGTATTTTTAGACAAAAAGACGCGACTCTACTCATGTACGTGTTTTTATACATGTTGTTGTACATTTGAATAAGTAGATAATAATAAATATATATATATATATATATATGGTTTACATTTTTCAGTTGGTATCATAGCGAAATCATGGTGAAAGCCAAAACCACATGCGTTCAAGATGGAAAATATCATTCTTAAAAACATGAAAATTATGGAAAATATGAGAAACACTCTTGAAGAAATAAAGAATTATGTGAACGAAATAATGGAAGAACTAATAGAGAAGGAATTCCTGGTATGCTTGGAGGAGGGTTTCTGCCAAAACCAAATCGCGCTTCAAGAAGAACCTCAGAAGAATCCCTCTGTCACCAAGATGGACCCCAAGGTAGACAAGCTACTTTTTTTTTATGGTAATAACCAAAGAAAAATTAATTCCAACATTTCCTTAGTTGTCAAGTCTAGATCAAATGAGAATCGTGTGGCAATCGAAGATACAGAGAAAAGAAATAAATCCATATTTGAAGCGGAGCTCGCGGAGGACATCAATTTCACATCTGATTCTCCAAAAATTGTGGAATGTGTAGAAATGGTTAAGGAAAGTGGTTACTATGACGTGCTTGGAGTCAGTCACAAGACACTGGAAACATAGATCAAGAAATATTATTACATGAAGGCTAGTATAGTTCATCCTGATAAAAATCCAAATGATCCTCAAGTGGCAGAAAATTTTCATGCATTGGGAGAAGCCTACCAAGTTCTCATTGATCCACCATAGCGAGCATCATATGACGCCTATGGAAAAGATAGTGTATCAACTGAAGCATTGATAGACCCAACAATTGTCTTTGTTATGTTGTTTGGAAGCAAGTTATTTGAACACTTTATAGGCCAACCTGTAATGGATTAAATGGATTCTTTCGTGATGTTTACTAAATATGGACAAACATATATCATGAAACTACTAGAGAAGATGAAGAATGTCCAAGAGACAAGAGAAGAAAAACTTGCATTGATTTTGAAAGATTGTCATAATCAATATGTACAAGGTGACAAGGAAGGGTTTAAACAAAAAGCTAAATCTAAGGTTCAACAGATCAACAGTGCATCTTACAGAAGTAATGTTCTGCAGTCAAATTGGCTACATATATGCAAGACAAGTTGCACAAGAACTTGGGAAGAATGCCATATATTTGGGTGTGTCGTTTATAGTTGAATGGTTAAGACACAAAGGGAATTTTATAAAGTATCTAGCCACAACAACAACGAGTGCTTTGGCACTTAAACACTTACAAGAAGATATGATACAACATATCGCACTTAAACACTTACAAGAAGATACAATACAATAGATGAGTACAGAGGGGAATTATCCTAAAGGTAAATTATCTATAAAATATCAAGTTACAACAACAACACATTTTTTTTCACTATTATGGTCACAAGAAGAGATGAAACAACTCCTGAACATAGAGGGGAATTATTATGAAAGTGATTTGGAAGCATATATACAATCCAATAAACAATTGATTATTAACTCACTTTGGAAAATAAATGTACCTAATGTTGAAGGCATGCTCTCACGTGAGTGCCAGATGGTCTTGCAAGATAACCATTTGGTTCCAACTGTGAGTGTTAATGCAATGTTTTTATTTCTCCAGTACCAACCTTGGGAAGTAGAGAGTTTATCAGAGAATATTGATATATGTGAATTAGATGATCGATGGCGTTGGGAGAACATTGATCGTTTCAGATTCAATACTCAAATAATTTAGACTGTCTCACAACATTTACATTTCCAGACAATATTATTGTTGTTCAGTGTATACAAGATCAACACCAATGCAACCGAGTCAATTATTCCAATCAAATTATATGGAATTCCATATTCACAAGGCATCAAATCAATCAAAATTTATAGGATTGTATGTATAACTTTGTTTTCATATATGAAATGATCCATATTATCATGAGAAACCTTGGAGGGAAACGAGTAATTAATAGTCCCACAGAGGAAGAAGAAGTACCCAATAGTGTTTCTGTAGGACTCATTGGTCTGCCAGTAGTTATGTTTTGAAAAGAAAGTGAAAAAGATGATGGAGTGATGTGCCCAATGTGTCAAGTAATGTTTTACACTAAAGAGCATGCAAAATAATTGCCATGAAAACACCTCTATCATTCAAAGTGCATTCTCAAATGGTTTTGTCATAAACATTCATGTCCAATGTGCATATATAAGCAAAAGGACTATGTTAACCCTGATGGAATTCTCATCGTCCATTTCGATGAAAAGACAGGATGTGCTATAGTTACCGATGCAATTGGTACTTCATTTGTTCAGACATCTACATACACTTTCAAAAATACTATGGAAGTGATTACATTCCAGGGGGGTAGACACATAGGTTATGAATATGGATGTTATGGAAACCCTACCACACATGTTGCTAAGGAAAAAAAAATAGTACGTGCTTTTCACAATGTTTTGGGAGGTGTACTATGTCGAAATGTTACTTACCTAAATCTTCGTGGTATACAGACCCTGCACCTTCGTGTACAACAACAAGAAAGATGAAATTTTAAGGATGTGCAAGATATTTAGTAGAACCCCCAATACTTGGAAACAATTGCGAATAAAAAAAAAACTTTCTAATTTGTGAAGAAACATCACTAGTGTGATACCCCAAATTTCCAAAATTTAAACTTAATTATTTACTTTATTATTATTATTTTTATAAACAACACATTATTCATCCCAGTGATCTAACTCAAGGAATTATTATTGTTTTAATTTTTATTATTTTAGTGAGGTGGGATTGTTAGAAGAGAAAATCCATGGATCTAAAGTGATCCACCAAGTGAAAACAGAGGGGGGACAAGTGGAAAATATTGGTTAAGTTAACTCAACACAAGTAAGACAAGATCTCAGGTTTTTAGGAACATGAGTAATTATCAAATTGACAGGTGGTCAATGAACAAAAAAATTGATTTGACAAGTGGTCAATGAGTAGGAGGCTCGAACAAGTGTTAAATACCTAGGCAAATATTTAAATGAAAGAAAAACAAGAGAATGGGATGACATTCTAAATCAAAAGAAAATTCTGAGAAGTACTGAAATGACACAAAGAATCTTCACATAAATCTTGGAATCCTATACTCTGTGAGAGGTTGCTTAGTTGATTGGATTGGGATTTAGCTTGGGGGTGACAAAGTAGGCATAGGTGGAAGCTATGTTCTAAGGTTGGGAGGAACATCCCATCTTATGTGTGTTTTCCCCTACAACAACCTAGTTACAAGTTTTTCTTATAAGTTTGTTTCTTCCATTATGTTCTGAATTTGAGCTTTATATCATCAATATTTCATGGAAAAATCTATATGGATGTGCTTAGTGTCAAGTTTTAAATTATAAATATGCAATCAATATTTTATTTATCATTTGATTGAATTTTATGGATAAATAACAAAGTTATCATGTGTCATTTTCTATATAGTCGTTATGTCGAATATCAGAGATATCGATTTTTATCTATATTCATTGTGAAGTGACAAACAAACAAGACACAAGATCAATAGTCCCTTAAGGAAATAAAAAATAAATTAAATGATATGTATCTAACAGTCTAGATACAAGACCAGTAATTTTTATAAAGAAACAAAGAACAAAATGATATGTACCGAACAGTCTAAGTACAAGACCAATATTTTTATAAAGGAACATAAAGAGAAATTATATGCATCAAACAGTTTAGATACGATACCAGTAGTTCTTATACGGAAACAAAGAGAGTGTCATATGATATATATCAGAACAATAGTTCTATTGAAGTTAAGAATAGAGTCAGAATTATATTATGCAACAAATAGACTAAATGAAAGCCAGTAATTCTTCTACAAAAAAGGAAAACTCTATGGTGTGCAACGAACAAACTTTTATCACGGAGAATCTATATTGATCTACATAGACAGGGAATCGAGCACATGCAACAAGAAGATGAAGTATATAGACTCGACCATAATAAATTCTTTAGAAATAACCTTTATAGAGAAGAAAAACATTAATGTAACCCACGAACTCAAACCAAATGACAATTTTGCTGCTATGACATAATGTTATAGTTAGGTAGTTCACTGAAAAGAAAAAAAGAGGATAACGAAAACTAGCTATCTAGGCAAAGCTCAAAATTATTCCTTATAAAATAAGTTACCAATAATTTAAAAAATGGGTTAACCTAACTCTATAAGCGACAGAAGCATAAACCTTTTGTTTAAACAAATATATATACATACAAGATGTTTTTTCCTAACTACAAATCTCAAGGAAAATATAGAATCCATCTTGCTTATACAACTACCCAGCTACAGAGAAAACCCTATAAAACATAATGGGATTTTCGAAGTTAACTATCTAACTAATGTTGAAGTTGAATGGAGTATCAATTTTCATTCATGACAAGAGTATTTGAGGGAAACCAAAGTACCTTGTTGAAAGGTCGAGTACCCTGGCCGAAGAGCCAAACCATTACCTACAAGCAAGGACACAATATTCAGAATTAGTATAATACATGAGAAAAGCTCCTCATTAAAAAAAAACAAAAGTGTCGAAAGGAAGGAATAATTACAGGAAATTTCAACTTAAGATCCAGTATAAAACCCTGCCACCTCTGGTCGAGCGATACATGTAGTAACTCACAATTAAGTTACAAACAAAACCGTAAATTACTTAAATAACAATAAGAAACATAGTAGGAATCTCTTACTAGAACTTACTTGGGGCGAGTTAGCCTTCCTGTAGAATGCCTCAAGTGAACTGTGGCATATCTCTATTCTTTTATGGGTACCCTCGGAAAAAACAAGGGGCCCATCATTAGTCGAGCATCCAACAAAAATTCACCATAATAGGAGACCAAAAACAATAAACTATTTAAGACCAAGTTGCACACTGCAAAACCACGTGTTGTTCTTCATAGTTAAACTCAAACTAGGTATCCAGAAGAAGGAAAATACGTGTAGGACATAAAATTTCTGACAAAGACACCACTCTCAACATCGTTCATGCAAGGAATGTTAAATCTGATGAAGACCAGATTGCCAAACAAAAGATTAACCAAGCCTCCAATGACAAAGCAAGATAGAAAGAGGGATAACTAACGACAAAGGTAATCATAGGCGACATACACAATGAACAAAGAAAAAAAAACCCTAGTGAACCAATAGGTAACCTTTCCTTCCTCTAGAATTTTCCCATCCATGAATTGCAACAATGTGAAAAATGCGTAAAAGGGTCGAGACTTACCCTTCTGACTCATACTCCAAGAAAAACCACTCTTGGAACATGGAGAGTTTTCCACGAGCATCATAGGATAGATGTTATTTATGAGAATATGGTATGTTCAACCAACCTTCATTAACTATCAACCACCCTTGCCTAATACTTTTAAGCATGATTAACATTGACCAAATAAGCATAATAATATTAAGTATGATTAATAAATGCCATTATGTTTTTCCACGACCAAAGACTTGGGTTAAAGTCTCAAGTGCTAGTAAGCCTTATCATTCCACCAACTTATGATTTTGTTTATAAGAGTCACAGCAAGGGTCTTCCCTAGAACAACCCACGAGGGTCCTTAAACATATAAAAGTTTCAACCAAAGTTTAAAATCACCACCAAGAAGTATAACATAATTTTTAAATTTTGACACTAAGACTACAACATAAGATAAGTAGCACTCGGTTATCAATGGTTATTAATTTTTGCAATAACAATCCAAATTAAACGCTTTCATAAAAGTAAAGTTAAACATTATATGGCAATTTTTAAACATATCAAATTTCACTTAAAAACGGAGAAATAATTAACAATGTTCACCATTAGCATACTCATAATATATTTTATAAATCAAACAACAAAAACAACCACAACATTATATGAAAAACATAGTATACATGAGCGATATACATATGAATATACATGTCAAATATACATCTCAACAAAATCTGCAATAAACATGTCATATATAGATCTCGAGACAAATATAAAACAATCAATATAAATGTCAATCAATACTACTACTAACTAGGTCCACCACTAGATCCAGATGCATCGATGTCTCTGCTACCATAGGTGGAGCCTCTATCAAGAACAACTATCTCAGAAATAAATGTCGACAAAATTGCACTATCAAATGTCTCTCTATCAATATCATGAAGATGTGTAGTGGTACCTGATGTGAACATAGTGTCCAGAGAATCAAAAGCTTATGACACATGTGGAGGAAGAGGAGGAGGAGGGGGATTGGTGGATGATGACACATGTGTACTAGGAGAAAGACAATGATTGATGGATGGTGACACAAGTGAAGGAGGAGGGGGAGGATCAATAGAATATGGTGACGCATGTGGAGGAGAAGAAGGAGGAGGAGGATCAGATATGGATGCAGGTTCATAAACATGTGGAGGGGAAGAAGGAGGATGAAGAGGAGGAGGAGGATCAGACATGGATGAAGGTTCATACACATGTGGAGGGGAAGAAAGAGGATCGGTAGATGGTGCTGCTGACTCATGTGAAGGAGAATTAGGAGGAGGAGGACATGTGGTGGAATAAAGGATGAGGAAAGATATGTTGATGAGCTAGATGTAGTGGGATCATGAGAAACACCCCTCAACATCTCAATGAGGTTGACGGAACCAACAATACGATGCATCAACATTGTCATGTCACAAGGAAAACACCTCCATATAGTAGAGATATCTTATACATGTAATATGTCTCTAACATGTGTAGGTACCACTCTACGACTAGTCATGACATGGCATAGCTGATCCACCACCTCTAGCCAGACTCTCATATCCTTCATGTGTGGCATGTGGGGTCTATGTACTACCATAGGTTTTTAATTTTCCTCCTCCATCACCTCATTCTTACATTGTGGAGGTGCATCCCTGACATATGTACCAATAATTGAAACAAAATGTTGCATCCCGACATATAATTGAAACAAAATGTTACAATAAATTACAAGTGCATTAAATAAGACATAAAAATATGCAAATAGATTGATCAAAACATAACAATAATATTACCTCTCTCATATGTTGGCTCCTTTGCTATAAATTGGATTTTTTGACATGCTCTCCAATCCATCCCCACGTATGGATACTTTGCAATATTGAGGACATTATTTTCCTCACCATCCAATAAATCACTACCTCCCTACCAACTGGATGAATGGGAAACTCCTACTAGCCCCTCTTGGGCATCAACTTCCCCCACATGTGTATATGCACATCAAACATATGCCTAGCAGGAAAGAGGGGTACTTCTGGCCAGGTGGCATGAACCCTCTCAAAAAATAGTGTATATAACTATGACATGAATTGGAAGAATTTTGTCCCAGACAAAACAACACAAAAACAATCTAATGCACGAAAAAACTATCTCAAAAAAGAATTCTTCCACCTAATAAATTGGGGAATATGCAATAAATTATCTACATAATACAACATAGATAAACTAATGTGTTTCCCATCAAAGTTATACTATGACAATGTTGAGAGCATAAGACATAGGCACCTAATGTCTTGTCTCTCAAGTGAAGATATTTGCAGCTAACCACCACGAACCTAGAACTCCAAAGTTGAAAGAACATGTGGACCGACATATCTCTGCACATATGCTAGTTGGGTGTCTCCTGTAACACCAGGAAGAAGCATAGAAAATTTTTGGAAATACTCCCCCCTCTTAGAAAACCCAGTGATGAAACATACATCATCCTCCATGGGATGATACCACAAATCAAGACTGACCCTGAACCCCTATCTCGCATGATCCCAGTGACGGATCAAATACTGTAAAAACAAATATTTCCCCCTTAGGGATGTACCCTCCTGATCAAACTTTAAGATACCAATATCCATCAAAAGGTCATGTGCCAGTGGTTAAAGAGGGCGAGGGAACAATTCCCTCTCCCACTCCCTAGCCTTCCACTCACGCACAAATGTATGTGTCTCGGCTTGTTGTCGATCCTCCTTCTCCTATCATCATCGTCAGATTTGATTCTCATACAAATATTGTTAGGCACATATATAGATAAAATAAATACATGTATAAATGACATGTATTTAAAAAAAAATCCAAAATTAATTTTTTTGCAAAAAAATCTTAAAACAAAACTGGTGCGTCGCAAATAGAACATATGCCCCAAAGTCGGTATGCTATATCATACAAATAGCACCACCAAGAGATGAGTCCCATAGGATGCACTGCACTAGCTCAGTGCTTTTAACCGTGTCAGTTCAGTTCTTTTAACAACACCGATTCATTTCGTTAACAAATTTGCACCGCAACGCTAAAATTTATGTTGTGCAAATTCACAATGCCCTTTGTTAAACCAAAAGCATCGGTGTGCCAATTAAATAAGAGCATCAACATGACATCTAGAGGTGCATTATATTACTAACGCACTGCTAACGGGGCCTTATAGAAGACAAACCGCGCTATTTATTTTTCAAAACATGTCATGGTGCATATGTTTAAAATTTTCACACTCATGCACCACAGATTGTAGTGGTCCATATACTAAGTTGCACCGCTCTAATTAGTTATTACAAATTCACCTTGGTGTCATTTTCTTTACAACACCAGTGTGTTTGTTGGACTGATGAGCACCGCTAAGTTAAATTTCATTATCACAGTTAAAGGTGTGATGTGTTACTATTAACACATCGGTACCGTTGTGATAGTGGAGCATCGACATTTTGTTTTGCGGTCTGTTGTAAAGGATAGAGAATCAGGAACAAGGAGTCCAATGATATGCCTCATTATGCCAAGTCGGAAAATATATGTCCTGATGCATTTGTGTAAACAGTGCCAGTGCATTGGGTTAAAATAGTTGCACCGCTATGTAAATTTTATAAATTTTTAAGTTAGTGGTGTCATTAATTAAGTGAAGTGTATCGGTGCAAGAGGAAGCCAATTCTACATTGGTTTTGGGGCGTTCTAAAGGAAGGATCTAGGTGGATATCAGTGGCCACCCACCTATTTCACTAGCTCAAAGACCAGTTTCCATTTTGGCAAATTTTCTACAGTTTTTTTGGGTCCTAAACTTCTAGGGCCATTTTGAGGCCCTAAACAACGTTTTTTGGGTGCGACATTGTCACGCTATAGGATTTATCCAAGTGTGATGGAAACAACTGTATTCCTCGAATAGTTATTTCCAATGAGTTATTGTGCACCTAAAACGAAGATTGTATGCAAAATTTACGATCCTGAGAAGTTGATGTACCAACTTACCCCATCGGGGCCCACATGACTTTTGGCACTTCATCTCTTAGGGTTAGGTTTTTTTTTTTTAGGGTTTTCTCATTTATGATTTATGTTAAAAAATGCATTTGGAGCCTCATTGTAATCAACTTCTTGCAAATGAGCATAGCCCTCACATCTCTTCTTAGAGATAATCTACCACCATTCTAGCTAGCTTGTGTGTTTTTGCATTTATAGTCTTTTGTATTCCAGAAAGTCACTAATAGAATCTAAGCTTTATTGTATTATTGTGTTCCTTTCCATATCTTTGTGTATTTATTTTTTATATCTCTATTATATTTATTCCTTCTTATCATTCCTCAAAAATAATCTAGATCAGTGGTATCAAAGTGGTCTGCTCCTGTCATTCTCAGTGCATGTTCCCGACGAGGTCGGGGTATAGAGATTTGGGTATCGAGCTTGTTTCTCTTGAGTACAACCGCTCTTGCACACCAAATAAACCTTACAGTGGAAGAAAAGAGAGATGAAGGGATAGGATATCCTTTCAAACTGTTGCTTGAGGAATCCCTCACGCGACAGGGGAACGAGATGATGGATAATTTCGTCCAGATCCTTCGATGGTTACCGACAAAAACGGAGGCACCTTCAACCAGCAGTCACTTTGGAGGTGCAACACCCTTCAAGGTACAAGTTAACTTTGATATTCCTTTATTTGAAGGCCAGATAGACGTCGACGCTTTGGACAAATGGTTAAATCTGCTTGAGGTTTATTTCTCTGTCCACAATTTTTCCAACAGTGAAAAGATCACCTTTGCGCTCCTTAAGGCCCTTCCCCATGTCAAAAATTAGTGGGAGACTTACTGCGAGAAATATTTTAAGGATAAGTATGCAATGTTTTTGCCAGAACCCACTTGGGAATATTTTTTTGATGCCCTCAAGGAACAATATTACCCTATTGGAAGTTATTATGACTAGTACATGAGATGGACAACACTATGCCAACAAAGGGGCCAAATAGTACCAGCGTTCGCCGATACTTTCCATACCTTGGGCACCAAGATGGGTATCAAAGACTCTGAGTGGAATCTAGTCCTAAAATACCGTGGGGCTCTACACAGATACATACAAACCAAAATGGAGTTTATGGACATCTCGTCATTGGAATCCGCTTACCGATATGTTGTCAAAATTGAGCAGAAGTTCAAGCAGTAGAACGAGCGGGAGTTCGAGTCTGCAAATCTGCAATAGCCAAAGTATGATAAGGGCGGCCCTAAATTCCAATCCAAAGTACAGATAAAGGACGACCAACCCCAAGATAACCAGCCCAAGCCACCAACAAATAAGGTAAATGGGAAATCGAAGAAGGACACTGGAAATTGGTGCGAGTTCCAAAAAATCCCTTGACACAATATTAATGAATGTTGTTCCAAACAGTCTTTGTTGGCTGAGACAAAAGCCCAGGGTTAGATGCTGACTCAGACTCTGATTCATAACTAGAAAAGGGAAGATATATCATTGATGAAGAACCCAATGTCACCATCGCTACCAAAAAAGTCCAACCAAAGGAACCAGAGGAGCCTGAAGAAGGAGAGTGCATTTTCCACTCACATATGTGGGTGAATGGAACCCCACTTCATTTCATTTTTGACAGTGGTAGCCAGAAGAACTTGATCTCAACAGAGGTTTTCAAGAGGTTAAACCTGACAATGATGTTGCATCCTCGTCCATACACCATCAGTTGGCTCAGCGAGGGATGTGACATCTGCATCAACCAACAATGTCTCCTACACTACGACATCAAACCCTTCAAAGACAAGGTATTGTGTGATGTTTAACCCCTTGAAGTTTGTGATGTTTTGCTAGGACAACCATATATGTGGAAGAGTCATGATGTTTATGAATCTAGGCCTTGTATTGTCATTATTACTTTGGGAGATCAACTCTACAATGTACCAGAGGCATTCCCAAACACTACAATCTCTTTAATCTCCATGAAGAAGTGCAGAAAGTGGTTTCTCAGACCAAGAAATTTATCCTTTATATGGTTCGACCGGGAGGTGAACATAAGGTCACTGCAACCGCCAAAACCTTTGCACAAGGTCTCTTTTCCCAGCGACAACATGTGGAAGGAATAGTAGAGGAGTACAAAGATATATTTACCTTTCCTATTGGGGTGCTTGTGCACTGTCAGGTAAAGCAGTCCATTGATATGATACCCAATTATCCTCTTCCTAACATCCCTGTATACAAGCATTCTATTATGGAGAATGAAGAAATAAAACGTCAGATCCAAGAGATAATTCTAAAGGGACACATCATACCAAGCTCCTCACCTTGCGGGAGCCTAATTGTTTTGGTATAGAAGAAGGATGGGACATGGTGACTTTGTATTGATTATAGAACCCTAAACAAGATCACAGTCAAGAACCAGTACCCAATTCCCTGGATTGATGATCTTCTTGATCAACTCAAGGTAACCAAGTTTTTCAGCAAGATTGATCTGAAGTCAAGCCACCACCAGGTGTCGTTGAGAAAAATGATGTGTGGAAGACAACCTTCAAGTCTAAAGAAGGCCTATTTGAGTGGTTGGTCATGCCTTTTGAATTGACTAATTCCCCAGCCACATTCATGCAGATGATGCATGATATATTATGGCCATTCACAAACTCCTTTGTGGTTGTATATTTGGATGACATCCTCATCTTAAACAAAACTTGGGAGGAACGTTTGGAGCATATTCTATAGGTATTGGGCATCTTGCAACAACACAAGTTATATTTCAATATGGAGAAGTTTTCCTTCAGCATGCAGGGAATTAAATATTTGGGATACATCGTGGATGAGCAGGGTGTACATGTGGATCCAACCAAGATCCAAGTCATCTGTGATTGGTTGGCACCGAAGAAAATAACCGAGCTCTGCGGCTTGTTGGGCCTCATCAACGTTTATTGGTGGTTTGTGTTGGGGTTCTCTCATATCACTTGGGCCCTAATCCAGGTGACCAAAGGTGGCGCGAAGGACAATTTTTTCTAGTTTGCACCCCAACATATAGAATTCGAGGATTTGAAATTTCGTCTCTGCTCAACACCAATCCTCATTCTACTAGACCTAGAACAACCATTTGAGATTGAGACATATGTTTCATATTATGCTATCGGTGCAGTCCTCACTCAGCAAGGGCATTCAATAGCTTATCACAATGAAACTCCATTTGATGATGTTCACAGATACCCCACCTATGACAAAGAGTTGTACTCCATTGTGTAGGCATGTCGATTGTGGAAGCATTACATTCTGGGGAAGGAAAATATCATCCACACTAATCCCAGGCTTCTACAATTCATGCAAACACAAGGAAATTTACATAATGACTGCCATCAGAAGTGGTCCACATACCTGCAATGATTCCACTTGAATATCAAGTACAAGAAGGGTAGCACTAACCTTGTCGTAGATTGCCTCAGTCATCCCCCGGTGGTAGTGCTAACCACAATTCTTAACTCTTGTGAAAATGAGACATGTGGATGGGCACAATTATACAATAATGACTTTGACTTTGCTACTGCCTATCAGACATTGAGTGCAGGAAAACAATTCCTGACTTTCACCTCCAGGATGGATTGTTATGCCATCTGATCCATCTCTGTGTTCCTTCAAGCAAGTGTGCCAATATAATCTAGGAAGCTCATTAAAGTCGGGTAGTGGGATATTTTGGTGTAGAAAATACAGTGGAAGTACTACAAAAACATTTTTATTAGCCAAAGCTTCAACAATATGTTCTCAAGTTAATTAAAGCTTGCATTGCTTGTGTCATTTCCAAGCCCTCCATCAAGAAACATGGGTTATGCACCCCTCTTCCTACTTTAGATAGGCCTTGGGAGTCCATCTCCATGGACTACATGTTTGGTCTTCCTTCAACCAAGAATGGGAATGATTGTGTCTTCATGGTCATCGATCGATTATCTAAGATGGCAATTTTGGCACCCTTCAAGAAGAACATCATAGCTGAGGCCACCGCCAAGATCTTCTTCACACATGTTTGGGCTCATTTTGGGCTCCCACAAACTATTATCTCTGATCGAGACATTAGGCTCCTGAGCACTTTTTTTTCCAACCTATGGTTGATGATGGACACCAAGCTGACCAAATCGACTACCTTCCACCCACAAATTGATGGACAAACAAAGGTAGTCAACAAGATGAATATTCATATCCCGAGGATGTATAATTCAAAACATCCATGCATATGGGATGAAATCCCTCCTTATGTTCAACATAGCTACATCAGGTCCCTCCACAGCTCTATTGGCCATAGCCCTTTTCAGGTGTCTTTGGGGTTCCAACCATTAGCCCCCATTGACGTATCTCTTCCCATTGTAGTTGCACGCATAGATTCCTCCCATGCCTAGACTGAGGTTGATCAGGAAGCCAAATTTGTTGAGCACATCCAAAAACAAGTTCATGATATTGTGCAGAAATCCAATTCCAAGTACAAGAAACACCATGACCAACATCGAGTACCACACAAATTTTAGGTGGGAGATAAGGTTTGGTTGCATTTGTAGAAAGAGTGCCTCATAGGAACCCACCGGAAGTTGTGCCCACTCCAATATGAGTATTACACCATCACCAAGGTTATGGGTGAGAATTCTTTTTAATTAAGTATTCCTCCTTTCCTTGGCTTGCACCAAGAATTTAATGTGTAGCTCCTCCGACCATATTTTCCACCTCTCTTGGACACTTTAGATGCAGCCAAATAGTTGGCCCCTATAGAACTCAATCCTTCCTACATCGAGCAGGAAATATTTTATCATATCATGGACATCAAGACAAAGGACACCCACAAACATACTATCAAACTCCATCGGGTCGTCAAAGCATACCAATTTCTTCATCAGGGAAAGTGGCTCATCAAGGGTCAAATTTAGAAAAAAAAAATCATCTGATGCAGGAACTTGACACAATGGAGACAATTGATTCCTAAGGGGGAGGAATTATCTAGGTGGATATTGGTGGCCACCCACCTATTCCACTGGCTCAAAGACAAGTTTCCATTTTGGCAGTTTTTCTACAGTTTTTCAGGTCCTAAACTTATGGGGTTGTTTTGAGGCCCTAAATAGTGTTTTTGGGGCATGAAATTGTCACACTATAGGAATTGTATAGAGTGATATGGAAACATGTTTATTCCTCATATAGTTATTTCCAACGAGCTATTGTGCACCTAAAGCGAAGATTGTATGCAAAAGTTACGACCCCAAGAAGTGGATGTACCAACTTACCCCATCGGGGCCCACTTGAATTTTGGTGCTTCATCTCCTAGGGTTAGGTTTTTGTATGTTTAGGGGTTTCTCATTTATGCTTTATGTTTGGAGCCTCATTGTAATCAGAGTCTTGTGAATGAGCGTATCCGACACATCTCTTCGCAGAGACAAGCTACCGCCATTCTAAGTATCTTGTGGGTTTTTGCATTTACAGTGTTTTTTGTTTCAGGCACTCATTAATAGAATATGAGATTTATTGTATTATTGTGTTCCTTTCCATATCTCTGTGTATTTCTTTGTTATATCTTTGTTATATTTATGCCTTCATATCGTTCCTAAAAAAATCTGAATCAAGGACGCATCGCTTGGCTTCTATAATTTATCATGGTTCTCTTGCCTTATGGCACCGATGCGTACATATATATGAGACACACTGATGGTGGTGCTAAATTTGAATTCAACATAGTACACACCGCGTCGAGGAAAGTTAGAGTGTTCAGGCACACCGCGTGAAATTGGAAAAAAAATGAAAAACAAATGTCAAATTTCAAGCTAAATTCAAATTTTGATTGGATGAAAATGCAAATAGGAAGGTAATAAACAATTTACCTGGCCTCTTATGTCTTGAGGAGGCATGGTTTCACCATTGAGAAGAAATTAACATTCATGGTAACTTCTAAAATTTGGAAATGTGTAGAATCTACCAATGGAGCTATCCAAGTTGGTGTATAGCACTAGAAACATGACATCTTATGAAGGACGATGAGCATCGGTGCTTGATTGACAGTTTGGAAGCATGGGATGCATTGTAATGATGAAAATCGGTTCAATGGTAATTATTTTTTATTTACCCTACCACTATCGTGAGGCGCATCGGTGTGTAATGTTCAATGGCACCGGTGTGATTTATTCATTGCATATATTTTTCATCATGAAGTATGACAATGCTTTTGAAAATTGTCACACCATTGCTTGATGTTTTTTATATGCATCGGTGCGGTTGGTTAAAATGGGTGCATCACTACGTTAAATTTTATATATCATTGAGATAGCGATGCAGTTAATTAAGTGAAATGTACCAGTGTGGGTCGAATCCAATTGTGCACCGGTTATGGGGCGTTCCAAAGGACGCATCACTTTGTTTTTATAACCTATTGTTGTGCTCTTTCTTGAACGGTACTGATGTGTACATATATGAGATGCATTGGTGGCAGTGCTCACTGTGAATTTAACACAATACACACCACATCAAGGCGATCCAAAGTGTTCAAGCTCACTACGCAAAATTGGAAAACAAATTGAAAAAAAATGACAAATTTCAAGCAAAATTCAAATTTTGATTGGATGAAAATGAAAATAGGAAGGTAATAAATAATGTACCTGGCCTCTTATGTCCCGAGGAGGCATGGTTTCACCATTGAGAGGAAATGAAAATTCGTGGTAATTTCTAACATTTGGAAATGTGTAGAATCTACCAATGCAACTATCCAAGTCAGTGTAGAGCATCAGAAACAAGGTGTCGTAGGAAGGAAGGTGAACATCAGTGCTTTCTTGAGAGATTGGAAGCATGGGATGCACTGTAACACTGAAAATTAGTTTGGTATTTTTTTTATTTACCCTACTGGGGTGCACTTGACGACAATGAAAGGCACACATGCTTAATGTTCAATGATATCGGTGTGATTTATTCGCTGCGTGTAATTTTTATTATAAAGTATGACGGTGCTTTTGAACATTGATGTACCAGTGCTTTATTGTTCATGTATGCACCGGTGTGTATATACCTTAAAGGAGCACCGAATAAAACCTCTGCAAAAACCTTCGATCGCCTTCCTCCGTTATAAACAATAACGATGTGTTTGAACATTTGAACACCAGTGTTATATGAACAATGATATTAAAAATAATGGTTATTATCACTAAAAACAATTTGAAATTATATAATAGAATATTTATCTCTTTACATATTTTAATAATATTTATCTACAATAAATAAGCTTAAAAGAAAATAAAAAGTTAAACACTATCTTCATCATTAATAATTAGATAATTATTAAGTATATATCTTAAAATTATACTTTATAATCAATATTAAAAACGATTATTATTATCACTAAAAACAGTTTGAAATTATATAATCAAATATTTATTTCTTTATATATTTTAATAGTAGTTATCTACAATATATAAACTTAAAAGAAAATAAAAAGTTAAACACGTTTATAATTAAAAGTTAGTGTTATTTTCACTAAAAAATGAAAAAATTTAAATACTTTTATAATGAAAAATGATTGTTATCCTAAATTTTAATGAATATTTATTATATTAATTGAAAAGAAAAACCAACCTTAAAATTTGATGTTGCTTTTCTTTCCATAATAATTTACATGAATGCATGTTGAAATATTTAGTCATATTGACTTTCAAAGTTTAATGCATGTATGATGACTTTTCATTATTAAAAATAAATAAATAAATAAAGTTTTATAATTGATTTGATCATAGAATCCTTTATTAATGGAATTTAAGAAAACATAACAAATAAATTAACATAACAAATAAATTGTGTGTTTTAATGATTAGATGTATAATATTTTTTAATAAAATAATTCCTATATTTTTAATTTTAAAATATTATTATAATATTATAAAATTGGTGAATTAATTGAGTGGTTTAAAGTATTAAATAGTCTAACTGAATCTTTTACTTAAATGGACTTTACTTTGAAGAATTATGTGTTTTAATAATTAGATGTATAATTTTTTTTAATAAAAAAATGTATATATTTTTAATTTTAAAATATTATTATAATATTAAAAAATTGGTGAATTAATTAAGTGGTTTAAAGTCTTGAATAGTCTAATTGAACTCTTTTACTTAAATGTACTTTAAGTTTTTTTTTTCCAAAAGAAAAATTTCTCATATTAGATTGGGGTAAACCAAGAATAATACAATAATCATCTGATCTATGAATGTGTCAAGCACATCAACGCAACAAATAAGGAAATCCTCATCCTGTGAGGAGGAAAGACTTCAAAATTCATAAAAAAAAGATGTCAGTCAATACAAAACCATCGTTGTAACAACGAGTATTCCAGCTAGATATGTGCAGGTCGATAGATATTTCAGGCAAATATTGGATTGGAATACGCTCTGTAGGTAAACTTCACAGATAAATATATAGCCAAACAATCCACCGCTGATCAGTGAAAGGAAGGAGATAAACCCAGGTGAGAGTGCATTAAAATAGTCAACTAGAAAATGGAAATACTATGATTGTTGTTCTCCAGTCCACCTTCCCAGATTTGATAATATAAGATACCCAAAGAATCCCAGAGACCTTTTTTGGAGAGAGAATCGGCCTCTTGATTTTGTTCCTTGTAGAGATGTGAGAAGCTGGTATGGGGGAGAGTTAGTAAAAGTTCGTGAATTCTATCTTTCCAGCATTCCAATGCCGCAGCTCGAAGAATCCCTTTCCCATTTAACCAGTCAATAATAGTTTTGGAGTCCCCTTTCATATGAAGATTCATGATGTTTAGACGAGAAGCTAAAAAAAGAGATCCCCAAGCTCCAAGAAGCTTAGCTTTTGTGTTGGTTCCAGAGCCACAATTTAAGGTCCAGATGATCCATGATCCAGCACAATGAAGAATTTTGCCTCCAACTCCACAAAGTGAGCCCGAAATTTGTGAAGCCCCATCGAACCAAGTAGTATTCCCATCCATCGAAGAGAGAGGCTGGATTGATCTAGGGACAGAAAGATTTTTGAGTCTCAAAGGATTCAATTCCCCCAAGATAAGGAAACAAGTCAATTTGATAGAAATCGGGAAGTTTTCAAAATACACCTTGTTTCGAGAGATTCAGACAAACCAGCAAACAATGAGAGGAAGATGAGGATAAATAGTGTCGTGAGAGTACTAGTTTTTCATGCAGACTTGTAATGAGGTTCATGTCCACCGAAAATTCAGATTTAGAGAGGAAAGGGTAAATAACCAAATCTATTTTGTAATAGTACAGTTGCAGAAGAGGTGATAAATAGATTCTGAGTCCAATCAGCAGAGAGAGCACAGACTTGGTCCAATCCATCCATGATACTGTAGAAGATCCCAAGTGGCAATTTTGTTGTTGAATGCAAGCCAGAAAAAACTGTACCTTAAGTTAATGTGTGAAGGAAAGGTAAGAAAATATAACACAATTCACTATGAATACCATCCTTAAAATAATGATGAGAAAAAATAATACGTTTCATTACATAACATGTGATAAAATGCAGAAAAGACTTCTTCTAAAAAATCACTTTGATAACATTTCCCAATTGTATTTAAACAATTAAAATAAATTAGAAACACGTGGTACATTACTTCCCACCTCTAAGTCAAGCAACCTTTTCCAAGTGAAAATTGGCTCAAAATTATATTCATATATAATTTGTTTTACATACTATCATCCATGGATGTTATGTCTTCACCAAAAGACATATGGCAGAAGTCTTATCCCAGACATTTTTTCTTTACAAAAATATTACGTTGCTTGTGATAATTTCAAAAAGGCGGGATAACATAAACATAGCTTTACTAAAGAAACATTCAGGAAAATTATCAAAGTATCATAAAAACTAAAGAGGTACATAATAACCATAAAGCCCAGTCTTGGATAGAAAATTCAGTATATATCTAGATGCTTTGTTTGCCCAGCTCCTCCAGGTTCCCACTGATAATATCTTATCTTTCCTTCAGGAACCAGAAGGGCTTATTTTGATATCTTGTTGACCTCTTTGTTGAAGTCCCTATATATATGGTGGAAGCTAAGAAATTGAAACTTTTTGAATAAGTCTTTTGTGCGCTTCTTTCATCCTTCAATAGAGCATATATCCAAATTACCTCTGTCATTAAGCCACTCTATAATCACTTTTGAGTCTCCAAAGGCTTGAAGCCTATGAAGAGCAAGATGGTTGGCTAAAGTAAGTGTGGCCCAGATGCCCAGGAGCTCTGCCTTTGAATTTGTTCCTCTACCACAGTTTATATGCCATCTGTAAACAAGTTTATCAATTGATTTAATTACCCCTCCCGCTCCACAGGATGATCAATCACTTCTTTCTGCCCCATCTAAAAATGCAATGGAGGAGCCCTCTTCATATTGGATAAAATATTCCTTTATGGAGGATTGAGGCAAGGATGGAGTATTCGGTCTGTACAGTCCCAAGATCTTATATAAAACTGAATGGGCAAAGGGAGCCTCATTTTCAAAGATGCACTTATTCCTTTCAAGCCATAAACACCAATAAGTTAAGGCTGTTAAGTCTGGTATAACTGATTTGTCATTGATCCATTGACGATAACAATCGGCAAGATCCTGTCCTGACCACATCCTTTTTAAATTCAGCAAGTACTTTAATACTGCCCAGATATGTTTTGTAAAACTACACTCAATGAAAAAATGATCTAAATTTTTTGAGTTTCTTTTACACAAAACACATAAAATGGGCCCTTCCCAACCTCTTTTCTAAAGTCCATCCCAGGTTAAAATCTTTCGGTAAATGGCCAACCAAGTGAAATTTTTTATCTTTAATTGGATATTCCACTTCCGGATTTTTTGATTCCAAATTGCCATGGGTTGGTAATTTAGAGTAGTGACCAATGCTAGATAGATATTCTTGACTGTAGTTTTACCTGTTGCATCTCCCCCTGTCCACAAAATTTTATGATTTGAATCACCAAGGATAACACCAGCAGCTGAGAGGCCCTTTGTGTAGCTATTCCATTCCTCTGTGAGAGTTCCATGTAGACCCAATGAGCCACTACTTAGCCAATTACCTGTGTGATCACTTATTCCCTGTGGATGTTTTGCGTTGACCAACAACTTGATCTCCTTCCTGTTTAGATGATCACGAAGATCCAGTGACAACAAAGATCTTTCACGCAATCCCAAAATATAATCTCTGCTAATATAAAATTGTTCCCCCAAGCCCGACAACCAGCTATTCCAATGTGTTAACAGATGCACCAATTTAAATAAGTTTCTCCAAATCCTTGAAGTTGTACTATGCTAGAAAGTTTCCAAACTGAACCAAGTAATCACATCAGAGTGCTTTAAGTATTTATCCATCACAATACTATGCCAAATACCTTTGCAATAGAGCGTATGCCAAAGAGTATTTTCCAACGGCTCGAGATTGAAATGTGTTAAATTTATGAGACCCCAACCGCCACTTGATTTTGGTCGAGATAATACTTCCCAATTGCATAGATGGATATGACTTGAAGTAGTATTTCCATTCCACAAAAACTTAAATCACAATTTACAGATCTGTGTAATAATATACTTTGGAATTAATTCCACAACCATCCAATAAATGGATTGGCTTTCAAGAACCGATTTGAGCAATATAAACCTTTCACCCAATGAAATCCATTTATAGCACCAATTTCCTATCTTTTTTTCAATTTTGGTTATAAGCCATGTCCAGTCCGCCACCCTCTGAGGTCCTGTTTTTAAATGAAAGCCCAAATATTTGAAGCCTAAGAGTAAGGCTGAGAAAGTATACGGGAGTAAGGACCTTAAAGGTACTAGCTCTGAATTTGTAAGTCTTTCATGGTGCACCGTTGTCTTCGAAGAGTTAACCTGTAGTCCCGAAGCTTTACAAAACAAGAGAATAAGATCATATATCTCCCTCCATTCAATAAGATCAACCTTTGTCAGAATAAGGACGTCATCTACAAAAAAAAGATGTAGAATGTTGATCAGACTAGAAACTCTAACACCCGAAAGTTTACTCTCTTCTTTGCTCTTTTTTAATAAAAGACTGAGGGCCTCCATCACCAGGATGAAAAGAAGTGGAGATAAAGGACAACCCTATCTTAAGCCCCTCCCACTTTTAAATAAATCTGTGGCCTCCCCATTGATGATAACAACAAAGGAAGGTGAAGTAACACAACTCACAATCCATCTAGTCACTTGAGAATCAAAACCTACCTGAATAAGAACCATATGAAGAAAATCCCAATCCACAAAATCATACGCTTTGCATAAATCCAGTTTTAGGATCAAATATTTTATTTTTTTATTTTTTTATATGCTATGCAAGCACTCAAAAGTTGTCCCGATGACATCCTATATTCTTCGACCTTCCAAGAAACCTAATTGTTCTTCTGATAGCATACGGGACATAATGGGTTTAATCTTATTAGATATAACTTTGGAGATCAATTTGTAACAAAGTTTGCAGAGCAATATCGGCCTATAATCCCCAAAATTGGTCAAATTATTTTCCTTAGGTATCAATGCCAAGAAGGTGGAATTTAAGTAGCTTGGAATATTCCTCCACCAATTGAACTAGATCTTCACTAACCAAATCAAAAAAGGTAGAGAAGAATTCCATTGTCCAGCCATCTGGGCCCGGACTCTTATCCCTTTTAAAAAAATCGAAAACCTTCTTGATTTCATCAATTGATATTGGCTTCAATAGTAAATTTAAATCCTCATCCTATAGCATTCTTTGGAAGAGGTTTGTGACTTCAATTTTTTCCATACGAAATGAATATGTACGTGCTTTGTAAAAAAAATTAAAATACTGAGTAACTTCCTTCTTCAAATATGCTTGACCTTTACATAGCTCACTATCTTCATCAACTAATTCCCATATATGTTTGTGGATGCACCTCTGATTTACAAATTGATGAAAAAAAATTGTGTTTGAGTCGTCGCTTCTGATCCATATCACCCTACTCCTTTGAAGCCATTTTTCTTCATTGAAACTCGGAATTTTATTTCTTTTCTTTTCAAGATTCCCCAGTAATAATTCTTTCTCAAACAATGTATTATCCTCCACAACGTTTAAAAAGGTCTCTTTGATCTGCGCTTCCAGGAACTCCATGCTTTTAACTAAGAGTTCTTCTCTCTTTTTTGACCACCACTTTGTCTGTTGTTTGAGGTCTTTTAATTTCCAGACCAATCTACGTTGTAAACCCTCTTCAGATAAGTATTTGTTATCCTTCCAAATCAAATTAACTAGAGACTTATATTCAGAGTCCATGAACCAAATTGGATTGAATTTGAAAGGATAAATCTTGTGGACCAACACTAAATCCATCTGAACAATGATCGGGGCATGATCCGAAATAAACGGGTATTCCACCCAAGTACGATAATAATATTTTGAGATTATTAAACTTTCTGATAAGAAGCATCTGTCCAATCTTTTTGCAATAGCCTGGGTCCCCTGTCGCCCATTTCACCACGTAGGTACCAACCTGTTTGGGCGAATATCCACCAAATTCTTTGACTAGAACAGATTTTTAAGATGACCTGCCAAAAAACCCAAGAAATTAGTACTTCCCCACACTTCCTCAGATGAGAGATTTATATTTAGATCCCCAGCTAGAATTAAATTGCCAACAGAAAGAATGCCACTACCAGCCAAAATATCCCAGAACACTCTTTTATCCGTGCACAGACCGTATACATTGATTAAAGAAATAGAACAATGTGTGGTTAATATTTTTCCTGATAGTAGGATAACCTCGCAGGTCAGGGAGGGTTGAAGAGAGTAGGAATTCGGGTCCCAGGACGCAAATAAACCCTGGGAAGTTCCTAGAGAACTGACAGCATAAGAAACCCAGGATGGGTGAAATCTTTGTAAAAAACCTCTAACTTTATGTTCCTCAACAAGTATCTTCTGTAAAAAAATGATATCAGGGAGAACACGATCCAATACCCTGCGAAACGTGGCGGATTTAAGGGAGCCCCCTATCCCTTTGATATTCAAGGATAGTAAAATCATTATTTATCCCTTTCTAGGGACTTCAACACTCTAAGTGCCCCACTATCAAAAGTGGTAAGAACCCTAAATTCAAGATTAGTTGATCCCCCTCCCATATTTTTTTGGGAGCTTATAATTTTTATGGGGGAGATCTCTATGCCTAATCCTCGCGACCAGGCATAATCCTTTTCTTTGCCTACAAGGAGAGGTGTGGAAGATGATGTGTGCTCCCCACCCATAGGATCAGTTATAATCGATTTCCCAAGATAGACTAGAAGGGGAATGGAGGAATATTTGCCCCGTCCATTTGGAAGGAGAGTATCAAAAACAACCAAGAGGGATTCATCGTCCACCTCTGATTCCTTGCAACCTTGGAGATTTACTTCAAAGGAAGATAGTAAAGTTGACAAGGAACCAGACTATGTCGGTTGGTGCTCAGGTGAAGAGGAAGGGTCTTCTAAATTCAGGCCTAAAGTAGGGGAGCTACTACCACTTAAAACCACTACTTCATTTTCTTTTCCCGAAAGGATCTCTGGTCCCAAGTCTATAACATAAGAATTTTTACTTAAATTTTCAATCAAAACTTTTTCAACAGTCGAAGATGTAACTTTAAAGCTAGACATATTTTCTAACTAGGGGGAAGAATCCAAAGTATCTCTTTCCCACGAAGTTAGAGTTTCATACAGAGAAGGGCAAATTTTTTTTAGCTTACCCGATAGCTTCTCCAGTGAAACTTCCTATTGACTCGGCTCCCCCTGATAGTTAGGATCTCTATGACCAAAAAGTTCCACATACAATGAGTAGTCTGGCACTTCCCAATTATCAACTTCATCAAGTTACTCCACTACCTCTATGCATTTACAATCTCTGTGAAAGTGGCCTGTACAGTGACAACGATTGCATCTAAATGGGATCCCCATATAATCTAAGTGCTTCTTTTTCCTCCTGTCGCGCCATTCAATATCCATAGTTTTTGGTAAGCCCCCATGGATATCTAACTCCACCAAAACTTTACCCATATTTCTATCTGCTGCTTTGAGAGAAAAACTATCAACAGAGATAAAAGTACCCAGAGCATCTCTAATATCTCTAAGAGCTCCTTCATTCCAAAAATGGAGTGGAAGCCCTGGTAAAAGAACCTAGAGGTGTCTTTTAGAAAAATACTCACTGTGTGGATCAAAAGAAACATGCCACCTTTTAAACATAATACTGCTAACACCAAATAACCACCAGGAATCCAATAAAGTCATTATATCCTCGGGTGACCGACAGAGGAAACCTAACCATCCTTTTTCCGGGTAAAAAATATTCGACGTGTAACCTAAAATAGGTTTCCACGTCTTCTCCATCCATTCCTGGAGAGGTTCTTGTGGTAAGTAGTGGTAGGAGACTCGGCGAACTAGACCATAAAGAGCCATGTGGCAGGTTTCTTTTAAAACTATATCCGACCCCAAGACAAGTTTTCTCGGCACCTTATTGGGTTTTCAGAGCCTTCGTTTCCTACCAGTAGGAGTTGGTGTCACCCTGATTGTATTCTGAGAGTAACAGTTTCGTAACTCTGGAAGCTAGGAAGAAAATCTCTCTGTAGGGAAAGTATTCAGGTTAAGTTGAACAGAAACAAAGGGTGGGGAACACAAAGGCCTAGGAATGAACTGGCTATCATTTGAAAGCACAACGGGTTTAATTGATTGATTAAAGTCATTTAATGACGATGGTAGAGTTAATGGATCACTGCTCTCGGAGAAGTTGGTCGCCTTTATAGCAACACTCTTCCCACCAAACAAAATAGATGGCCCCATCATGAAGACTAATAAAAGGTTAATGTAGTAACACTGGAGGAAGATAACACTAAGGATAAGCTGACACCTTGGCCGCAAAATTGAAACCCATCAAGTGGACCAGTTTCCAAAGATAGAAACATTTGATGATATAGTCCATAACATGACAAAACATCAAGGATCAAATAAAATGGATGAAACAGTAAATGCTATAAAAAATCTACAATAATGGCGGTCCCAAGCTATTAAAAGTAGTTCATGACTAGAAAGCCAAACTACAATTTCCAAAGATAAAAACAGAACGATAAAAACCATTGAACAAGTAATACTAAGCGAAAGTCAATAGAAATAGAGGTAGAAAGAAAGGGTGGTAGTCAGCATGGTGTATCCTTCCTGGACCATGTAAACTCTCTACTAGATCAAACTCAAACTTTCTAGAACCCCCTCCAGAGAAACTTCAAAAATTCGCCTCGACTCTGGTTTCTCCATTTTTTCAAGCTTATGGAGATTCAAAACTCATAATGAACTAGGAAAAACCTTTACTAGTTTATATCATGCACTTGGAGTGTAATTATTTAGTCAAGCCACCTAACATCACTCTCTCATAAACAAAACCAATTCTCTCGTTTGTTCCAAAAATGGACCACTAAAGTAGAGCATTTGATTATAGGATGGACCCACATGGAGCGATATCTTCCACTGAAGGGAGCACTATGAAAAGGGATCCAAACAAATATCTATATTCCACGTGGCAGGTAAAAAAGAAAACACACATACCTTGAAGAGGAGTGATATGGTAGAAGTCAATTACAAAGGTTGAAGAATAGATAAATTTCTCACGCATGAAGGTTGATTTGATGCCACACAAAGGTTGAAGAATAGATAAATTTCTCACATGTGAAGGTTGATTTGATGCCACGTGGAAACTCATGATGCATGAAAATCCGTATAATTTCACTCCATAGAATTGGAGGACGAATTGGAGGACAAGTAAAAAAAAAGGTATTGTTTAAACATTCAATTTTTCGAATTTTTTCACTGAAATTCGTTGAACTAGATCTTGTTGAAACCATCATTTTATGTTGTTTAAATTGCATTTTTGAATGAATAGATGGATTCAACACCCTCAAACAAATTTGGGGCACTCGAATTATACAGACTCAATCACTCAAATTTAGATTTTCAATAACTTTTAGTCGAATTTCAACTAAAATTGATCGGAAAATATACCCATAAAAATGTCAAGAAGTCAAACATTTAGACCACGAAAAAAACACTTAATGAAGAATAGATAATCTTTAACTCAATCATAATGGTATGGTCTCTAGACCAAAAGAAGAAATGTTGAACAATGGGTTCTTGAAAGTTGTGAATCAAATTTGACTTCATCTAATAAAATTGAATTTCTATGTGTCTCTTGTGGTTTAATTATTTATTCCTTTGAGAGTTTGGGGTAATCAATGGTATAAGTTGTGATTCTTCAACTTTCCTTCATTTTCTTGTGAAAGCTTGAAATAATCCAAAATATAATGTCAAACTATTTTTCTTAAGATTTTTTAGTAATTATCTTTTTTTTAGTTTATTCATTCGTTTCATTGACAATATCTACTTCTACATGAAGATTTATTTTTAGAACAAAAATGTTTTTATTATGTATTGGTATACAAGTTGGTTGATTTTACTTGGCCCAATTTACAAACACCTATCTTGTTGATCTAACCAATTATTTTTAAGAGTTTTGACTTTAAATGTCTTAGTGGTTGTTTGTTGATCTCATATGCTACAATTATAAAGTAGAGATTAGAGACACCAAACAGGGTGTAGCGAACCTTGGTAGATAAAGACAAAAATCAAAGAATAAGAAAATGCATCCACACAATAGACAACACATGAATGTACAAAAAACTCTTAAGGCAAAGTAATACCATCAATTACTCATTATGGAAGGAATCACTCCACAAGCCATGCTTGCTACAATAAAATACTCAACGTCCAACATATCTCAATACAATGATTCTCATGTGTATTTATACTCTCTCATGAGTATTCATTGGGGTCTATGCCAACTACCCCTTATTATTATATTTATGATCTCCTTTAACTACCTAGTGGGACTATATATTACCCACCAACTACAAGGTGGGCCTTATCCCATGATTATGGACACATTACATAAATGATTTCCCTTGAGTTCCTCCCTAGGTTCATCCCTGAGCACATTACATAGAGATAACCATCATTGAGCTAGAAAAACATGAGCTCTAAAGTAAGAGAATTTGTGTTGAGGTGAAAGTCAACACAATTTCTAAGTTACCTAGGGGTTTCTTCTACTATGCATGTTTGGACTTAACATTTTAGGAGATGGCATTGTTGTCAAGGACAAATCAATTTCCCTAGAATTAGTAATTCAGTTATAGCACAATGATGACTATTAGCTTTGTGAGAAAAATGTTGTTCATTTTCCCTCCCCAACGAGAGACAAATCCATGTTCCTTATTAACAAAAAAAATCCAAGTTTATTATGTTTTAGGTGAGAACGGATAATGGTGATCATGGCAAGAGATCTCACATGGAGACTCTACTAGATTTGAATTTTTTCATCAGAATTTCCTAAAGAGTATCAAGATTTAAAGATACAATTACCTCATTTACTCTCAAAAGGTATTTATTAATATATCTTGTGGTAGAGCATGTACCTAGGATAATTGGGTTCCATGGCATCTCATGTGAAATGACCTAGTTGGCTTGCAAGGAGGTATGCGTCATTGTATCTTACAATGATAAAAAGGTAACCTCACCCATTTCTAAATGGATGTAGAGAGAATCCTCCAAAATTTTAAGGAAATGACATTATTTCTATTAAAGATCACTTGGAAGCATATTATGAATTGGCAATGATGTTTGCATTAAGCATGAAGACGTAGTTATGAAGATATTTATGTGCACATTTTAAGAGGAGCCCAAGGAATAATATTTTTAATTTCCCAAGGGAAACATTACCACTTGTGATGCATTTGAAAATCTATTCAAAGAAAAATGGTGTAATCCAAAATATGGCAATCATGACAACTCAAACCTTACCCTTTGAACAACTTAGAAGATGCCCCGAGCTAGTGAGAGATAATAGTGAATTTTCTTAGGTAGACGATCAAATGTCCTACTTAAGAAAACCTTCCAATGCTTCCTTTTCTAAATCCACCCCTTGGTGCAGAGCTTGCATGATTCTTCATCTATAGAAATATCATTATATATTTCAACAATCATCATATGTTATTGATGAATATCATACTAAAGATTTTGGTGATTATGAGATTCTTTTGATTTCCACAAAGAAATCTAGGATTGATAATGAACAACATATGACACCTACTTTCAAGGAAGATTGTTCCAATGGTGTTGGCTGATATGATGAAGATCTTCAAAGTTTAATAGAGTTCAAATGTTGTTATAAACTAGGTATGTAATTTTTATGATGAGATGAAAGATTATGTATGGTTTTCCATCACTTGTTTTTTTTAAACAATACAAAAGCATATGAGGTCAAGGAAAATGAGTCGATAGGTGAAATTCTTGAGTGTGATGAACATAAGCCTTAAGCTTATAATGCATACTACAATAAAGAACTTGAAACATATGAAGGGGTCTACTGTGACTTTCATTCTTGGTCTAAAACAATAATAAGAAAGTTTGAGATCAACAACTATGATAACCTAGATTTTTCACACAAAAAGAGTTCATATGAAAATGAGAGGCATTATCAAGATACTTGAAGAGATATTACAAGTTTTGTTGCTTCCACAACATTAAGTTTTGTTGCTTCCACGACATTGGTATCTGATGATGATTTTGACTATAGAAGTTATATGCTTTCTCTTGGGTATTCACTTCTTATTATATATCAAGTAGGTAAAGATGCCAACTGTGGGGATAATGATAAAGTTTAAAATGCAATTTTGCATTTCTCTCTCTTTACTACTCACCAAGGAAATTGGAGTCAAGAAGTATCTTATGAGCATAATGAAAAGAGGTAAGTGGACATTTAGATATTACAGGCTTTTGGTTTCTCTCTCAGGAATGTATTGGTCAATGAGGACTCTATAAAAGCGAAGTTTCATGGACCATGTACCTATAATTCCCATCACACTAACTCAAAAGGAAAACCATTTTTAGTACACTCAAGGAATATGGATAATGATTTTCTTTTTATGAAAAGGACCCTATTTATGACATTGGCATTGAACTATGAGAAGATAGAGCAGTAGAATTTGAACCACCAACAGTGTAATGTTCTTATCTTGAATTCGTGTCTTGCAGTGAAGGACTTGCGATAGAGAAGACACATGATAAAGTCACCTTCAATGATTTAGCTATTCAGAATCTCATGCTATGCATAAGTAATGATATTGATGGTTCATCGACATTTCCAAGCAACATTCATACTCTTCAAGAAAAAATAATGCAAAACCTTCATTTTCAAAGTTATCTCCAATAGTCAAATCAAACAATTGTTCTCCAAGAGACATTGATTTTTGAAGCAAGTTCACCAACTAACATTGACAAAATGTCAATCCATGAAGAAAATCCACACATTGAGGAAGAAAAACTTGAAGCAACTTACTTGGTTTCAAGGCATAAGTATTTACAGGATGATATAGTAAAATATGTGCCTTCTTGATTTCATGCATTTGTTCTATTTTTTTGGTAAACATTTAAATGTATGAAGTGGGGTTGATTATATTGATGCACATACATGATCCCTATATGAATAATGGGACTCATGTTATAAACATGTATAGGTTAGAGATGTTTTTAATTTTCCATGTCAATAGTTAGTTTCCTTTGAGTCATATTCAACAATCCTTAAGTCATGTAAAACTTGATGTAGACCAACACCCTTACAAAGTCAAAATGCATGCATGGCTACATTGGATATTTTCTTTTACTTAATATAGTGTAGATTCCTTGATAGGTTAGGGTCAGTAGGATATGCACAAATGGTTTTGGTTGTACATGGATTAGCAATATCTTAGGTATAGAGTAACAATTGGAAGTTTTGAGTTGTGTTTTCTTTTTCTCTATCTCTATAGGTCAATTTTTTATTTTATTTTAGTCTAAATCATCAATCAATGTCAACTCACAAGTTTCAATTAGAGTCTAGTTCTATCAAATCAATAACCATGATCGGGTGTCTCAATGGGTATGTAAGATAGTACTCATTTCATTCATGTATCCCTATTTAGGTTGTCTTTTGGATTTGGGTTGTAAAGTGTCTTTTGATATCCAAAATAATATGGCAATGACATTTAATCTCCATAGACGTCAAAATATGAAGTGAGTCCCATTGCATTAATTGATCCAGTTACTTTGCATGCATCTAATTGATAAATACATAGTATTCTCAAATGCAATCATGTTGGGTTAATGAGAGTAAGAAATATCTAAAAGGATAAAAGAAATTAGTTCAATGAATCAAAGGTTTGGACAATGGTCATGTGCTCTAAGGTTGATTTGAAAGTATGGTATCAAAAGGAAACTATTGTTTGAATGGACACAAAGAATTATGGTGTTGTCAACACCCTGACAAGGGGTAATGTCCCCATATGGAGTCATTGTTATCAACAAGTTTCTCATTATGATATTGATTATTGAAAATATGAACAATAGTTAAATATTNCCAAGGATAAGACAATTCTAAAATTACAAAAATGGTTAAGTATGGCATATTAAATAAAGATAATTTTCTTGGTGTTCTTGCTCTCTAAGTATTAGGATCTTGTACTAAAAGAACTAGGTAGTGATTTGAGTGAGTGTTTATCGACCAAAGAGATAAAGTGCACATCTTCAAGTAAGTGAATGTTCAACCCATCAAGTGAAGAAAACCATGGAATGACCAGGTATAAGGCCAACAAGTAAAGAATGTTGCTCCAGGGCATGTTCTTAGGGGTAGAAAGAAATAGTGTGCTTGATGAATTTGAGAGAAGTGTAGATCACTAGTAAATAAGAAAATAGGGTGTTTGAATACTAATCAAGCAATGAGCAAGAGGTAAGGCTTAGAAGAAATTGAAATTGCCTCAGTATTAGGTCATTGAGTAGAGATTCCTTTTCTTGATATCTTTTCTTGGAAACAAGTTGACACACTATGCTCGCTAAAAATATAAAAGTAGGGGCATAAATAGTCCACCAAGAAAAGGAAAGGATTACAATAAACAAAGAAATGACCCTGAAAAGCAAGCAAAGGAAAGTACAAGAAATCATAAAAGTGCAGAATTCATCAAGTATGATCTAGCAAGAAAAGGATCCTTTCTCAAAGCATGCACTTATCAATAGGATGAAGAGATATCCTCTCTAGATCAAATAAATTTGATATTCATTGATTATTAAGCATAAGACTTACCCATTGGGTAAAGGATGAATGATAGGAAGAAGAAATGATAAATTTTTCTAAGTATCAAACAATGAGCAAGGAGGTCATGCTTGAAGCTCTTGCTTGGTGACAATGAAAGGAGATATGCTTGTAAAGGGCCGGACAAAAGGGCATGTGTTGAAAACCAAGCAAGGGGCATCACTAAGAGCATCAAAAAAATGTACCATGAAGGAAAAAGTGTGTACCCGGTAGGTGTTCCTAAAATTTCTCTCTAATTTTGTTTAATAATGTGTTCCTTACTATCCATGGAATATTCACATTATAAAGTATAAGAAGGTAGATTAGTCCCAAATCATTGTAATCCCTATGAACTTGTCAATAAAAAAATATTTTGTATATTCTTCTTTAATTGCTTGAAACTTTGTAGATTTTTGGTTTTCATTTAATACTTTCAACATTGGGTTTCATTTAGTGGTATTATATGCTAATTTTTGTTGTTATATTGATCAAATTATGTTAATCCTCATGTTGTACTGATTGATTTGTGATTGAAGATAATTCGATAGGAAGATTGTAGAATTAAGAGACTTTGTAAAGGACAAAGAGTACTAGTGCAAGGCTTCTTTTCTAAAAAAAAATCAAGATTACCTAAATGGCTAATCCTCGTGGTGCATAATTTGGTTACCTAAATGATGGATTCAATATATAAAAATTGATATACATGTAGAGGACAAGGGGTACTAGTGCAAGGCTACTTTTCTAAAAAAAATCAAGATTGTTTTATATTTTTTATAAATCAATGAATTCAACAAATCCCGAATTTAGTGCATCA
>JASDQU010738416.1:187850-198787 GCA_032191745.1 Picea mariana | reverse complement strand
TTTTGCGAAAAAATCTTAAAACAAAACTGGTGCGCCACAAATAGAACATATGCCCCAAAGTCGATATGCTATATCATACAAATAGCACCACCAAGAGATGATTCCCATAGGATGCACTGCACTAGCTCATTTCTTTTAACCGTGTTGGTTCAGTTCTTTTAACAATACCGATTCATTTCGTTAACAAATTTGCACTGCAATGCTAAAATTTATGTTGTGCAAATTCACAATGCCCTTTGTTAAACCAAAAGCATCGGTGTGCCAATTCAAGAAGAACATCAGTGTGCCAATTAAATAAGAGCACTGGAATGACATCTAGAGGTGCATTATACTACTAACGCACTGCTAACAGGGCCTTATAGAAGACGAACTGTGCTATTTATTTTTCAAAACATGTCATGGTGCATATGTTTAAAATTTTCACACTCGTGCACCACAGATTGTAGTGGTCCATATACTAAGTTGCACCGCTC
Source organism: Picea mariana (assembly GCA_032191745.1). Lineage (NCBI taxonomy): Eukaryota > Viridiplantae > Streptophyta > Pinopsida > Pinales > Pinaceae > Picea > Picea mariana. The sequence goes on along the minus strand of JASDQU010738416.1, from coordinate 198,314 downwards.
TAATTGGTTATTACAAATTCACCTTGGTGTCATTTTCTTTACAACACCAGTGTGTTTGTTGGACTGATGAGCACCACTAAGTTAAATTTCATTATCACAGTTAAAGGTGCGATGTGTTACTATTAACACATCGGTACCGTTGTGATAGTGGAGCACCGACATTTTGTTTTGCGGTGTGTTGTAAAGGATAGAGAATCAGGAACAAGGTGTCCAATGAGATGCCTCACTATGCCAAGTTGGGAAATATATTTCTTGATGCATTTGTGTAAATAGTGCCAGTGCATTGGGTTAAAATAGTTGCACCGCTATGTAAATTTTATAAATTTTTAAGTTAGTGGTGTCGTTAATTAAGTGAAGTGTATCGGTGCAAGACGAAGCCAATTCTACTTTGGTTGTGGGGCATTCTAAAGGAAGGATCTAGGTGGATATCAGTGGCCACCCACCTATTCCACTGGCTCAAAGACCAGTTTCCATTTTGGCAAATTTTCTACAGTTTTTTTGGGTCCTAAACTTTTGGGGCCATTTTGAGGCCCTAAACAACGTTTTTTGGGTGCGACATTGTCACAGTATAGGATTTATCCAAGTGTGATGGAAACAAGTGTATTCCTCGAATAGTTCTTTCCAATGAGCTATCGTGCGCCTAAAACGTAGATTTTATGCAAAATTTATGACCTCAGGAAGTTGATGTACCAACTTACCCCATCGGGGCCCACATGACTTTTGGCACTTCATCTCTTAGGGTTAGGTTTTTTTTTTTTAGGGTTTTCTCATTTATGATTTATGTTAAAAAATGCATTTGGAGCCTCATTGTAATCAACTTCTTGTGAATGAGCGTAGCCCTCACATCTTTTCTCAGAGATAATCTACCACCATTCTAGCTAGCTTGTGTGTTTTTGCATTTACAGTCTTTTGTATTCCAGAAAGTCATTAATAGAATCTAAGCTCTATTGTATTATTGTGTTCCTTTCCATATCTTTGTGTATTTCTTTTTTATATCTCTGTTATATTTATTCCTTCATATCATTCCTCAAAAATAATCTAGATCAGTGGTATCAGAGTGGTCTGCTTCTGTCGTTCTCAGTGCATGTCCCCGATGAGGTCGGGGTATAGAGATTTGGGTATCGAGCTTGTTTCTCTTGAGTACAACTGCTCTCACACACCAAATAAACCTTACATGGTGGAAGAAAAGAAAGACAAAGGGATAGGATATACTTTCAAACTGTTGCTTGAGGAATCCCTCACGTGACGGGGGAATGAGATGATGGATAATTTCATCCAGATCCTTCGACGGTTGCCGACAAAAACGAAGGCACCTTCAACCAGCAGTCACTTTGGAGGTGCAACACCCTTCAAGGTACAAGTTAACTTTGATATTCCTTTATTTGAAGGCCAGATAGACGCTGACGCTTTGGAAAAATGGTTAAATCTGCTTGAGGTTTATTTCTCTGTCCACAATTTTTCCAACAGTGAAAAGATCACCTTCCCGCTCCTTAAGGCCCTTCCCCATGTCAAATATTGGTGGGAGACTTACTGCGAGAAATATTTTGAGGATAAGTATGCAATGTTTTTGCCAGAACCCACTTGGGAATATTTTTTCGATGCCCTCAAGGAACAATATTACCCTGTTGGAAGTTATTATGACTAGTACACAAGATGGACAACACAACGCCAACAAAGAGGCCAAATAGTGCTAGAGTTCACCGATACTTTCCAGACCTTGGGCACCAAGATGGGTATCAAATACTCTGAGTGGAATCTAGTCCTAAAATACCATGGGGATCTACACATATACATACAAACTGAAATGGAGTTTATGGACATCTCGTCATTGGAATTCGCTTACCGATATGTTGTCAAAATTGAGCAGAAGTTCAAGCAGCAGAACAAGAAGGAGTTCGAGTCTGCAAATCTGCAATAGCCAAAGTATGATAAGGGTGGCCCTAAATTCCAATCCAAATTACAGATAAAGGAAAACCAACCCCAAGATAACCATCCCAAGCCACCAACAAATAAGGTAAATGGGAAATCGAAGAAGGACACTGGAAATTGGTGCGAGTTCCAAAAAATCCCTTGACACAATACTAATGAATGTTGCTCCAAATAGTCTTTGTTGGCTGAGACAAAAGCCCAGGGTCAGATGCTGACTCAGACTCTGATTCATAACTAGAAAAGGGAAGATATATCATTGATGCAGAACCCAATGTCACCATCGCTACCACAAAAGTCCAACCAAAGGAACTGGAGGAGCTTGAAGAAGGAGAGTGCATTTTCCACTCACATATATGGGTGAATGGAACCCCACTTCATTTCATTTTTGACAATGGTAGCCAGAAGAACTTGATCTCAACAGAGGTTTTCAAGAGGTTGAACCTGACAATGACGTAGCATCCTCATCCATACACCATCGGTTGTCTCAGCAAGGGACGTGACATCCACATCAACCAACAATGTCTCCTACACTACGACATCAAACCCTTCAAAGACAAGGTATTATGTGATGTTTAACCCCTTGAAGTTTGTGATGTTTTGCTAGGACAACCATATATGTGGAAGCGTCATGATGTTTATGAATCGAGGCCTTGTATTGTCATTATTACTTTGGGAGATCAACTCTACAATGTACCAGAGGCATTCCCAAACACTACAATCTCTTTAATCTCCATGAAGAAGTGCAGAAAGGTGGTTTCTCAGACCAAGAAATTTATCCTTTATATGGTTCGATTGGGAGGTGAACATAAGGTCACTGCAACCGCCAAAACCTCTGCACGAGGTCTCTTTTCCCAGCAACAACATGTGGAAGGAATAGTAGAGGAGTACAAAGATATATTCTCCTTGCCTATTGGGGTTCTTGTTCACTATCAAGTAAAGCACTCCATTGATATGATACCCAGTTATCCTCTTCCTAACGGCCCTGTATACAGGTGTTCTATTATGGAGAATGAAGAAATAAAACATCAGATCCAAGAGATAATTCTGAAGGGACACATCATACCAAGATCCTCACCTTGCGGGAGCCCAATTGTTCTGGTATAGAAGAAGGATGGGACATGGTGACTTTGTATTTATTATAGAGCCCTAAACAAGATCATAGTCAAGAACCGGTACCCAATTCCCTGGATTGATGATCTTCTCGATCAACTCAAGGTAGCCAAGTTTTTCAACAAGATTGATCTGAATTCAAGCCACCACCAGGTGTCGTTGAGAAAAATGATGTGTGGAAGACAACCTTCAAGTCTAAAGAAGGCCTATTTGGGTGGTTGGTCATGCCTTTCGGATTGACTAATTCCCCAACCACATTCATGCAGATGATGGATGATATATTATGGCCATTCAAAAACTCCTTTGTGGTTGTATATTTGGATGACATCCTCATCTTAAACAAAACTTGGGAGGAACATTTGGAGCATATTCTATAGGTATTGGGCATCTTGCAACAACACAAGTTATATTTCAATATGGAGAAGTGTTCCTTTGGCATGCAGGGAATTAAATATTTGGGATACATCATGGATGAGCAGGGTGTACATGTGGATCCAACCAAGATCCAAGTCATCTGTGATTGGTTGGCACCAAAGAAAATGACCGAGCTCTGCATCTTGTTGGGCCTCATCAACGTTTATTGGTGGTTTGTGTTGGGGTTCTCTCATATCACTTGGGCCCTAATCCAGGTGACCAAGGGTGGCGCGAAGGACAATTTTGTCTGGTTTGCAACCCAACATATAGAATTCGAGGATTTGAAATTTCGTCTCTGCTCAACACCAATCCTCATTCTACTAGACCTAGAACAACCATTTGAGATTGAGACATATGTTTCATAATATGCTATTGGTGCAATCCTCACTCAGCAAGGGAATTCGATAGCTTATCACAACGAAACTCCATTTGATGATGTTCAAAGATACCCCACCTATGACAAAGAGTTGTACTCCATTGTGTAGGCATGTCGATTGTGGAAGCATTACATTATGGGGAAGAAAAATATCATCCAGACTAATCCCGGGCTTCTACAATTCATGCAAACACAAGGAAATTTACAGAATGAATGCCATCATAAGTGGTCCATGTACCTGCAATGATTCCACTTGAATATCAAGTACAAGAAGGGTAGCACCAACCTTGTCGCAGATTGCCTCAGTCATCCCCCAATGGTAGTGCTAACCACAATTCTTAACTCTTGTGGAAATGAGACATGTGGATGGACACAATTATACAATAATGACTTTGACTTTGCTACTGCCTATCAGACATTAAGAGCATGAAAACAATTCCTGACTTTCACCTCCAAGATGGATTGTTATGCCATCTTATCCATCTTTGTGTTCCTTCAAGCGAGCGTGCCAAGATAATATAGGAATCTCATTAAAGTCGGGTAGTGGGATATTTTGGTGTAGAAAATACAGTGGAAGTACTACAAAAACATTTTTATTAGCCAAAGCTTCAACAAGATGTTCTCAAGTTAATTAAATCTTGCATTGCTTGTGCCATTTCCAAGCCCTCCATCAAGAAACATGGGTTATGCACCCCTCTTCCTACTTCAGATAGGCCTTGGGAGTCCATCTCCATGGACTACATGTTTGGTCTTCCTTCAACCAAGCATGGGAATGATTGTGTCTTCGTGGTCGTCGATCGATTATCTAAGATGGCAATTTTGGCAACCTTCAAGAAGAACATCATAGCTGAGGCCACTGCCAAGATCTTCTTCACACATGTTTGGGCTCATTTTGGGATCCCACAAACTATTATCTCTGATCGATACATTAGGTTCCTGAGCACTTTTTTTTCCAACCTATGGTTGATGATGGACACCAAGATGACCAAATCGACTACCTTCCACCCACAAATTGATGGACAAACAAAGGTAGTCAACAAGATGAATATTCATATCCTAAGGATGTATAATTCAAAACATCCATGCATATGGGATGAAATCTCTCCTTATGTTCAACATAGCTACATCAGGTCCCTCCACAACTCTATTGGCCATAGCCCTTTTCAGGTGTGTTTGGGGTTCCAACCATTAGCCCCCATTGATGTATCTCTTCCCATTGCAGTTGCATGTGTAGATTCCTCCCATGCCCAGACTGAGGTTGATCAGGCAGCCAAATTTGTTGAGCACATCCAAAGACAAGTTCATGATATTGTGCAGAAAGCCAATGCCAAGTACAAGAAACACCATGATCAACATCAAGTACCACACAAATTTTAGGTGGGAGATAAGGTTTGGTTTCATTTGTAGAAAGAGTGCCTCATAGGAACCCACCGGAAGTTGTGCCCACTCTAATACGAGTATTAAACCATCACCAAGGTTATGGGTGAGAATTCTTTTTAATTAAGTATTCCTCCTTTCCTTGGCTTGCACCAAGAATTTAATGTGTAGCTGCTCCGACCATATTTTCCACCTCTCTTGGACACTTTAGATGCAGCCGAATAGTTGGCCCCTACATAACTCTTGATCCTTCCTACATTGAGCAGGAGATATTTTATCATATCATGGACATCAAGACAAAGGACACCCACGAACATACTATCAAACTCCATCGGGTCGTCAAAGCAGACCAATTTCTTCATCAGGGAAAGTGGCTCACCAGGGGTCAAATTTAGAAAAAACAAAAAATCATCTAATGCAGGAACTTGACGCAATGGAGACAATTACTTCCTAAGGGGGAGGAATTATCTAGGTGGATATCGGTGGCCACCCACCTATTCCACTGGCTCAAAGACAAGTTTCCATTTTGGCAGTTTTTCTACAGTTTTTCAGGTCCTAAACTTATGGGGTTGTTTTGAGGCCCTAAATAGTGTTTTTGGGGCACGAAATTGTCACACTATAGGAATTATCTAGAGTGTGATGGAAACATGTTTATTCCTTATATAGTTATTTCCAACGAGCTATCGTGCGCCTAAAGCAAAGATTGTATGCAAAAATTACGACCCCAGGAAGTGGATGTACCAACTTACCCCATCGGGGCCCACATGAATTTTGGTGCTTCATCTCCTAGGGTTAGATTTTTGTATGTTTAGGGGTTTCTCATTTATGCTTTATGTTTGGAGCCTCATTGTAATTAGATTCTTGCAAATGAGCATATCCGACACATCTCTTCTCAGAGACAAGCTACCACCATTCTAAGTATCTTGTGGGTTTTTGCATTTACAGTGTTTTTTATTTCAGGCAGTCATTAATATAATACGAGATTTATTGTATTATTGTGTTCCTTTCCATATCTCTATGTATTTCTTTGTTATATCTTTGTTATATTTATGCCTTCATATCATTCCTAAAAAAATCTGAATCAAGGACGCATCGCTTGGCTTCTATAATTTATCATGGTGCTCTTGCCTTATGGCACCGATGTGTACATATATATGAGATGCACTAATGGTGGTGCTAAATTTGAATTAAACATAGTACAGATTGTGTCAAGGAAAGTCAGAGCGTTCAGGCACACCGCGTGAAATTAGAAAAAAAATGAAAAACAAATGTCAAATTTCAAGCTAAATTCAAATTTTGATTGGATGAAAATGCAAATAGGAAGGTAATAAACAATTTACCTGGCCTCTTATGTCTTGAGGAGGCATGGTTTCACCATTGAGAAGAAATTAAAATTCATGGTAACTTCCAAAATTTGGAAATGTGTAGAATCTACCAATGGAGCTATCCAAGTCGGTGTATAGCACCAGAAACATGGCATCTTATGAAGGACGATGAGCATCGGTGCTTGATTGACAGTTTGGAAGCATGGGATGCATTGTAATGATGAAAATCGGTTCAATGGTAATTATTTTTTATTTACCCTACCACTATCGTGAGGCGCATCGGTGCGTAATGTTCAATGGCACCGGTGTGATTTATTCGTTGCATATATTTTTCATCATGAAGTATGACAATGCTTTTGAAAATTGTCACACCATTGTTTGATGTTTTTTATATGCATCGGTGCGGTTGGTTAAAATGGGTGCATCACTACGTTAAATTTTATATATCATTGAGATAGCGATGCAGTTAATTAAGTGAAATGTACCAGTGTGGGTCGAATCCAATTGTGCACTAGTTATGGGGCGTTCCAAAGGATGCATCACTTTGTTTTTATAACTTATTGTTGTGCTCTTTCTTGAATAGTACTAATGTGTACATATATGAGATGCATTGGTGGCGGTGCTCATTGTGAATTTAACACAATACACACCGCATCAAGGCAATCCAAAGTGTTCAAGGGCACTACACAAAATTGGAAAACAAATTGAAAAAAATGACAAATTTCAAGCAAAATTCAAATTTTGATTGGATGAAAATGCAAATAGGAAGGTAATAAATAATGTACCTGGCCTCTTATGTCTCGAGGAGGCATGGTTTCACCATTGAGAGGAAATGAAAATTCATGGTAATTTCTAACATTTGGAAATGTGTAGAATCTACCAATGCAACTATCCAAGTCAGTGTAGAGCATCAGAAACATGGCATCGTAGGAAGGAAGGTGAACATCAGTGCTTTCTTGAAAGATTTGAAGCATGGGATGCACTGTAACACTGAAAATCAGTTTGGTATTTTTTTTATTTACCCTACTGGGGTGCACTTGACGACAATGAAGGGCACACATGCTTAATTTTCAACGATATCAATGTGATTTATTCGCTGCGTGTAATTTTTATTATAAAGTATGGTGGTTCTTTTGAACATTGATGCACCAGTGCTTTATTGTTCATGTATGCACCGATGTGTATATACCTTAAAGGAGCACCGAATAAAACCTCCGCAAAAACCTTCGATCGCCTTCCTCCGCTATGAATAGTGACGATGTGTTTGAACATTTGAGCACTAGTGTTATATGAACAATGATATTAAAAATAATGGTTATTATCACTAAAAACAATTTGAAATTATATAATAGAATATTTATCTCTTTACATATTTTAATAGTATTTATCTACAACAAATAAACTTAAAAGAAAATAAAAATTTAAACACTATCTTCATCATTAATAATTAGATAATTATTAACTATGTATCTTAAAATTATACTTTATAATCAATATTAAAAACGATTATTATTATCACTAGAAACAATTTGAAATTATATAATCAAATATTTATTTCTCTATATATTTTAATAGTATTTATCTACAATATATAAACTTAAAAGAAAATAAAAAGTTAAACACGTTTATAATTAAAAGTTAGTGTTATTTTCACTAAAAAGATGAAAAAATTTAAACACTTTTATAATGAAAAATGATTGTTATCCTAAATTTTAATGAATATTTATTATATTAATTGAAAAGAAAAACCAACCTTAAAATTTGATGTTGCTTTTCTTTGCATAATAGTTTACATGAATGCATGTTGAAATATTTAGTCATACTGACTTTCAAAGTTTATTGCATGTATGATGACTTTTCTTTATTAAAAATAAATAAATAAATAAAGTTTTATAATTGATTTGATCATAGAATTCTTTATTAATGGAATTTAAGAAAACATAACAAATAAATTGTGTGTTTTAATGATTAGATGTATAATATTTTTTAATAAAATAATTCATATATTTTTAATTTTAAAATATTATTATAATATTATAAAATTGGTGAATTAATTGAGTGGTTTAAAGTATTAAATAGTCTAATTGAATCTTTTACTTAAATGGACTTTACTTTGAAGAATTATGTGTTTTAATGATTAGATTTATAATTTTTTTTAATAAGAAAATGGATATATTTTTAATTTTAAAATATTATTATAATATTAAAAAATTGGTGAATTAATTAAGTGGTTTAAAGTCTTGAATAGTTTAATTGAACTCTTTTACTTAAATGTATCTTAAGTTTTTTTTTTCCAAAAGAAAAATTTCTCATATTAGATTGGGGTAAACCAAGAATAATACAATAATCATCCGATCTATGAATGTGTCGGGCACATCAACACGACAAATAAGGAAAGCCTCATCCTGTGAGGAGGAAAGACTTCAAAATTCACAGAAAAAAGATGTCAGTCAATACAAAACCATCGTTGTAACAACAAGTATTCCAGTCAAAAGATGTTATAGTGTGCTTGATACAAGATCACTCCATATTGGATGGCAGTCGAACCCTAGCCTCTTCGCAAGCAAATTGACGGCCACCAAGCACAGGCCTCCCTCGCGACAAACAACTAGAGCCCTAACCGACCAGCAAGCTTCCACTGTCACACGGGTATGGGTGCAGAGGAGGGGGGGGGGAAACCCCCCTCATACCGCAATGTAGCGGCCAGTGACAAATCAGGAGCTAGAGCAGCGCGACCCACCTTCGAGCCGCCTCCGCAGATGCGTGAACAACTGCTAGCTAGAGAGAAGAATCTCGAAACAGCGATGGAAACTGAAGCAGGCACTTCTCAACCAAAGCCACCACGGAACTGGGAACCAGGCAAATGTATCCCGCAACTGGAGAAGCCGCCAAGGTACCTTATCAGCTCTACCAGGGTTGGAGAGCACACCCAATTTATGAGAGAGCACGCCCTAATCGGAAAAAATTTTGGGCTTTGGCCGGCAGAAAGGGACCTCCACAAATGGATAAAACATTGGTGGAATCCCAAGGGGGATTACGAGCTGCAACTCAGCTCCAAAGGCTTTTTCACAATCATTCTATACAATCTAGAAGACAAAGACAGAATCTTCGAAAATGGGCCATACTTCTTCAACTCAGCTGGAATGTTCCTATGCTTTTGGACGGAAAGATTTAGCCCAGACAAAGAGGACTTCACCATGGCCCCTGTATGGATACGCCTGTACTCCCTGCCGCAAGAGTTCTGGTTGGAGGAGATTCTAATGGGTATAGGAAATACCCTAGGACAATATGTGAAAGCTTCTGAAGCCACAAGGCAGCGAAATTATACCTCATATGCCAGGATCTGTGTGTACATGAACATATCTAAAGCACTCCCGGGAATGGTAACCCTCGAATACCAGGATGAGGACTGGCAGCAAACCCTGGACTATGAGAACATACCTTTTAGATGCAGAAGATGCCACGAGCACGTCCATCTTTACCGGGATTGCCCCATCATCACACAAGCTACAAAAGAAACAACAACCCTGCAGAAGGATGGATTCACCACAGTAACATATAAAAGAAGACATCCATCAAGGAAGCAGACCACGGAAAATGGGAAAAACATCGCCACGAAGAACTCTTATGAAATCCTGGAACAGCTACCAGAGGAAGAGGAGGTCCAGAACCCGCATAAAAATCCCCAGCCACAGCAAACGAAAGGTCCAAACACTGACCCCCATCCGCACAATGGCGAAACCCCAACGAAAGAAAGGGGAGAAGGAGATGGGGATACCCCAATGTTGCTGGATGATAGGGATCTGGCAGGAATAGACTTGGAAAAGCTGGAGGAGGCTCTGAACCAGAAGGATCTGCAAACCCTTCCTGAAGAACAACTCCGCAAGGTGCACAAGGTCTTTCTCAATTCCTTTGCCGGATCCACTGCGCGTC
>JASDQU010738416.1:170305-187830 GCA_032191745.1 Picea mariana | reverse complement strand
CAAAGTCAAAATGCATGCATGGCTACATTGGATATTTTCTTTTACTTAAGATAGTGTAGATTCCTTGATAGGTTACGGTCAATAGGATATGCACAAATGGTTTTGGTTGTACTTGGATTAGCAATATCTTAGGTATAGAGTAACAATTGGAAGTTTTGAGTTGTGTTTTCTTTTTCTCTATCTCTGTAGGTCGATTTTTTATTTTATTTTAGTCTAAATCATCAATCAATGTCAACTCATGAGTTTCAAGTAGAGTCTAGTTGTATCAAATCAATAGCCATGATCGTGTGTCTCAGTGGGTATGTAAGATAGTACTCATTTCATTCATGTATCCCTATTTAAGTTGTCTTTTGGATTTGGGTTGTAAATTTTCTTTTGGATTTGNTAAAATGTCTTTTGATATCCAAAATAATATGGCTATGACATTTAATCTCCATAGATGTCAAAATATGAAGTGAGTCCCATTGCATTAATTGATCCAGTTACTTTGCATGCATCTAATTGATAAATACATAGTATTCTCAAATGCAATCATGTTGGGTTAATGAGAGTAAGAAATATCTAAAAGGATAAAAGAAATTAGTTCAATGAATCAAAGTTTTGGACAATGGTCATGTGCTCTAAGGTTGATTTGAAAGTATGGTATCAAAAGGAAACTATTGTTTGAATGGACACAAAGAATTATGGTGTTGTCAACACCCTGACAAGGGGTAATGTCCCCATATGGAGTCATTGTTATCAACAAATTTCTCATTATGATATTGATTATTGAAAATATGAACAATAGTTAAATATTCAAGGCCTTCAAGTACCAAGGATAAGACAATTCTAAAATTACAAAAATGGTTAAGTATGGCATATTAAATAAAGATAATTTTCTTGGTGTTCTTGCTCTCTAAGTATTAGGATCTTGTAATAAAAGAACTAGGTAGTGATTTGAATGAGTGTTTATCGACCAAAGAGATAAAGTGCACATCTTCAAGCAAGTGAATGTTCAACCCATCAAGTGAAGAAAACCATGGAATGACTAGGTATAAGGCCAACAAGTAAAGAACATTGCTCGAGGGCATGTTCTTAGGGGTAGAAAGAAATGGTGTTCTTTATGAAATTGAGAGAAGTGTCGATCACTATTAAATAAGAAAATAGGGTGTTTGAATACTAATCAAGCAATGAGCAAGAGGTAAGGCTTAGAAGAAATTGAAATTGCCTCAGTATTAGGTCATTGAGTAGAGATTCCTTTTCTTGATATCTTTTCTTGGAAACAAGTTGACACACTATGCTTGCTAAAAATATAAAAGTAGGGGCATAAATAGTACACCAAGAAAAGGAAAGGATTACAATAAACAAAGAAATGACCCTGAAAAACAAGCAAATGAAAGTACAAGAAATCATAAAAGTGCAGAATTCATCAAGTATGGTCTAGCAAGAAAAGGATCCTTTCTCAAAGCATGCACTTATCAATATGATGAAGAGATATCCTCTCTAGATCAAATAAATTTGATATTCATTGAGCATTAAGCATAAGACTTACCCATTGGGTAAAGGATGAATGATAGGAAGAAGAGATGATAAATTTTTCTAAGTATCAAACAATGAGCAAGGAGGTCATGCTTGAAGCTCTTGCTTGGTGACAATGAAAGGAGATATGCTTGTAAAGGGCCAGACAAAAGGGCATGTGTTGAAAACCAAGCAAGGGGCATCACTAAGAGCATAAAAAAAATGTACCATGAAGGAAAAAGTGTGTACCCGGTAGGTATTCCTAAAATTTCTCTCTAATTTTGTTTAATAATGTGTTCCTTACTATCCATGGAATATTCACATTATAAATTATAAGAAGGTATATTAGTCCCAAATCATTGTAATCCCTATGAACTTGTCAATAAAAAAATATTTTGTATATTCTTCTTTAATTGCTTGAAACTTTGTAGATTTTTGGTTTTCATTTAATACTTTCAACACTGGGTTTCATTTAGTAGTATTATATGCTAATTTTTGTTGTTATATTGATCAAATTATGTTGATCCTCGTATTGTACTGATTGATTTGTGATTGAAGATAATTCGATAGGAAGATTGTAGAATTAAGAGACTTTGTAAAGGACAAAGAGTACTAGTGCAAGGCTTCTTTTCTAAAAAAAATCAAGATTACCTAAATGGTTAATCCTCGTGGTACAGAATTTGGTTACCTAAATGATGGATTCAATATATAAAAATTGATATACATGTCGAGGACAAGGGGTACTAGTGCAAGGCTACTTTTCTAAAAAAAATCAAGATTGTTTTATATTTTTTATAAATCAATGAATTCAACAAATCCTGAATTTAGTGCATCAAGTGTTTGTGCAATATATATGTTTTATATTTTTTATAAATCAATGAATTCAACAAATCCTGAATTTAGTGCATCAAGTGTTTGTGCAATATATATATTGCACAAACACTTGATGCACTAAATTCAAGATTTGTTGAATTCATTGATTTATAAAAAAATATAAAGCAATCTTGATTTTTTTTTAGAAAAGTAGCCTTGCACTAGTACCCCTTGTCCTCTACATGTATATCAATTTTTATATATTGAATCCATCATTTAGGTAACCAAATTATGTATCAACATGGACATACACCTTATATTCTAAAAAACAAATTGTCAACATTATAAAAATCAAAATTAATATAGTTATGAAAATTTCCAATAAATCAAAGTTATATATTTAGAAAGGTTATTCAATTTCTACATTTCATCTTCTTACATGAAATATAGATTTATTGTGAAGGAACCTCAAAATATTCATGCAAGTTGAGGGATATATATTTTTCATATTTCTATTTGTATTGGATCTAACATGTCAAAAGTAACCATCACTATCTTGCATTAACCCAATTATAATATGTGGACAATTGCCATGCACAATTGATATTCTTATCTAAAATTATAGTGTATATTGTGTATCAATTAATGTAGAATTTAATTGTGTTATTGTGAATGGATTAATTGTTGGACATATTACACACTTGCACACTCACTTTTTTCTAATTTTTAGCTGAGAATATTATCCTGAGAATATTCCCCTACAAAATAAGGTGCTCCTAAAATTTAGGGTGCTTCATATAAAATAGGACGCATTATCACTTCAGTTAGGACTTCAATTCAGACTCGTTTGACCTCATTTGACTAGTGGAAGACCACTCATGTATCTATTTCCTAGATTTTAGAGCATGAGGGTGCACTCCCTTTGCATGAATGTGTTATTCTTGGTCTCCACACTTGTCACTCAGTTAAATTGTTTCATCTTAAATAGTTAACTTAGACTAGCTAGTAGTTGACTCCTGTTACAGTGAGTTAGTGTCTAAATCTCCTTTAGATCACTCTTATGGTGCATGTACTCCATGAGATTGGTGCAATGCTTCTCTTGGACTATATATTAGCATGTATATTACTCATTCATTATGTTATGTTAATATAATTTCTCATTATTGTCTCTCTCTCCCTTTCTCTCAATTCTCTTGCAAGTTTTATGTGATCTTCTCTAGCTAGGCTCTTTGTGAATGGTTTTAGGGTTTTCTCTCAAACTTTACATGATATCATAGCCCATAGGTTTCTATAAGCAAGGCGCATAGTCATTATTTTTGTAGGTTCAGGAGGATATTCAATTAGGAAAAATTGAATCAACACAGATTATTCTTCTCATGCCATACAATTATTTTGATTGGAATCCAAGGATTTTGCATCATCTCAAGAATCAAGGCTTATATCGATTGGCAATGGCTACAGAGGATGAACCGGATTCTCTAGATGAGAAAAAATATTTTCTATATAGACAAGATATGGCTCTCAGATGTGTCTTCTTGTCCATTTCTCCTAAACTACAATATCATGTAGAGGAGGAATCACTCTCAACTCCAGAAGAATTATGGACCGGAAGAACAAGCTTCTCATTTTGAAGAGACTTATGCATCTCAAGAGCCACACGTAGAGACTTCTATACAGGTATCTGCACATCCTTTTTTTCCATTCATTCGAGATGGTTTCTACTCTATTTCAGATATTTTTTTAAATCAGATTCGAAAGATATTGAGCATACCAATCAAAGACCTAAATGGGAACATTCCATCCTACCGATAGTCGATTATCTTACAGATGATCATGTCGATCATAGAGGGATGATATTCTAATTTGAGGGAGATCCACATGTACTCATATCCATAGAACCAATAATGTGCATGCATTGCTACATAGTTCTTACATTTATCCCTCAAGCCTATGCAAAGGCTGAAGGGAATATGTATTGAAAATTTTCCATGAATGAAGGGGATTTGGATCTTCTTCTTTCAAATAAGATAAAGTGGATATATGTGGAAATCTCATTGGTGCATCTACTTCATCAAATCCACACAGACATCTACATATTCAACAAAATATTCATCGAGCATAACCTTGCACATTTGTGAGGTCTCTTTGGAGTGAAGGACACAATTGCTTAGCACTTGTCTTTTATTCTTCATTTGTTATGCATTGTACTTTGAGCAGGGGTTTTTCCCATGAGGTTTTCCCTCTTTTCCTCACTTTTTCAGTGTTCATTCATGTAGATGCATTTTAAAATGGGTACCTAAGATGGCCTTGTAGTCAGAACCCATTCTTCATTACACCCTAGTAGTGTTCAAGGGGGGTGTTTAATCCAGATGGATCTCGGTGGCCATCCACCTTTTCCACTGAATCACCATTTTGAACCTGTGATTTTGATAAACCATGATATTCACCCTTTTTGATGGGGAATGGAATGTAATTTCATCTTCATTTTTTAATTACAGACATCATGTAATGATTTCCTAGTGGTCTTATGTACATGCCTACAACATAGTGTTAATGCATAGGATCCCATTAGAACTCCATAGTTAAGCGCGCTCAGGCTAGAGTAGTACTGGGATGGGTGACCTTACCAGGAAGTCCTAGTGTTTTACATGCCTATGGAATTTTATAAACTTATTCCAATTTATCAGGCTAGAGTAGTACTGGGATGGGTGACCTTCCTGGGAAGTCCTAGTGTTTTACATGCCTATGGAATTTTATAAACTTATTCCAATTTATCCCACATGCATCATGGGAATTGTTCTCCTCTCACTCTCTCATATATAATTGAGGTGAAGGAGGCCCTTTAAGGATGCAATGGAGTGTGATGTAAATCTTGTTGCAAATGAAGCATAGCCAACATCTCTTTCTTTTCAAAGATAGGCTACCCCATTCTGCCAGTTTGTGTTCTACAATGTTTTTCTCTCTTGTTCATTAATAGAAGTTGGTTTTCACTATATTTCTATGTTCTCCACATTATCTCTGTGTATTTCCTTGTTATATATCGGTTATATTTGTGTCTTAATGTCGTTCTCAAAATAATTTGGATTAGTGGTATTAGAGCAGGCTACTCCTTGTCATTTCTCAGAGCAGGTCTTCGACGAGGTCAAGGTATAGAGAGTTGGGTCTCAAGCTAGTTTCACTTGAGGGAAACTTCTCTCACTAGCCCAAGCGACCTCCCATGGTGGAAGAAAAGAGAGATGACAAATCAGGAGATCTTTTCAAGACGTTGCTCGAGGAATCCTTCGTGTGACAGAGGAACGAGATGATGGACAAATTTTCTCAGATCCTTCAAAGACTAAGGCGGTGACTGAGGCATCTTTTCCAAGAAGCTATTTCAAAAGTGAGAAACCCTTCAAGGTACAAGTCAATTTTGATATCCCCTTATTTAAAGGCCAAATAGATGCAAATGCTATAGAAAAATGGTTGAATCTGCTAGAAGGTTATTACTCTGTCCAAAAATTTTCCAATAGTGAAAAGATCACCTCCGCACTCCTTAAAGCCCTTCCTCATGTCAGATCTTGGTGGGAAGGTTACTGGGAGAGGTACATTAAGGATGAATCTACACTATTTGGGAGAGAACCCACTTGGGTGGCCTTTGTAGATGCCATAAAGGAGGAGTTCTACCCTGTCGAAAAATATGATGACCAATACATGAGATGGACAACTCTGCATCTGAAAAGAGACCAGACGATGATAGAGTACACCAACATATTTCATACCTTGTGCTCAAAGTTGGGTATCAAAGACTTTGAGTGGCACCTGGTTTTGAATTACCGCAGTGGTCTACACAGGTATATCCAAACAGATATGGATTTCTTGGACATCTCCTCACTAGGAGCTGCTTATCGATATGCAGTCAAAATTGAGTAGAAATTCAAGAAACAAAGTAAGTGGGAGAAGCATGGAAAAGGCAACTCTAACTCACATAATGAAGGACAAAACAAAGAAGCCCAACCTCAAGAGAGCCATTTCCATATGTAGGCAAAAAAGGGTAACGAGAAGTCTAAGAAACACACTGGAAAGTGGTGTGAGTTCCACAACATCCCTTGGCACAACACTGATGAATGTCGCTCAATACAGTCATTGGTGGCCAAGCTCAAAGAGAAAGATCTGAACCTCTACTTGGACCCTGATTCATAAAATAATAAAAGGAGATAGATCATTGATGCAGAACCCAGTGTTACTGTCACAACTACAACAATCCAACCAGAAGAGGATCCTGAGGAGGGGGAGTGACTCTTTCATTCACAGATGTGGGTGAAGGGGACTCCATTACATTTTATTGTTTGAGAGCGGAAGCCAAAATAACATCATCTCAGCAAAGGTTGTCAAGTAGTTGGATTTTCCAACAACACCACACCCGCATCAATACAACATCAGGTGGCTTCACAAGGGTCAAGATATTTGTGTCATCCAACAGTGTCGCATGTCCTACGACATCAAGCCCTTCAAGGATGAGGTATTGTGTGATGTTGGCCCACTGGAATTATGTGATGTTCTATTAGTCCATCCCTATATGTGGAGGCATCATGTTATTTATGAGTCTCGACCCCGTAGCTTCATTATTACTCTTGGGGGTCATATATAAAGGATACCAAAGGTAGTTTCGACTATTGTCCAACCAAAATAATGCCACAAAGTAGTCTCTCATACTACAAATTTTATCCTCTTCACAATCCGATCAGAAGGTGAATATAAGTACACTACAACCACTACAGCCTCATCCCATGATCCAAGTGGATATTGGTTTCCACCCACCTGTTCCAACTGGCTCATCTTGTCAGTTTTTAGTGCAACACGTTCTTTTGTACTCCTTTATAATTGTGGGTTCTACACTTTTGGGGTTTTCTGAATCCCTACACATCTTCCAGGTGGATAATGGTGTCCTCCCACCTAATCCAACTAGATTATTGTATGTTTTCATGTCAACACATCTTGTTGTCCTTACAGGTCTGTTTTAGGGCCCTAAACAGTGTTTTTTTGTCTTGTGTAGTTCTCGAAAAGACCTTTCCAATGGGTTATCACGCACCTAAAATGGAGATTGTATGAAAAAGTTACGACCTCGAGAAGTTAATGTACTAACTTACCCAAATGGGACCCACATGACTTTTGGTTTTTCATCTTCTAGGGTTAGGTTTTTGGATGTCTATGGTTTTGGAATTCATGTTTATCATAAAAAGGCCTTCAGAGCCTCATTGTAATCATCTTCTTGTGAATGAGCATAGCCATCACATCTCTTCTCAGAGATAAAGATGCCACCATTCTAGCGAGTCTTGCACTATGTATTTTTAGAGTCTCTTTACAATTATTTTATTAATAGAAATCAAGTATTGTTGTATTTCTCTATTTCTGGCAATTTTCATGAGTATTTCATTGAAATTTCTCTTCTTTCATTTCGCTCCGAACATAATCCGGATCATTGGTATCAGAGCAGGATGCTCTTGATCATTTTTTTTTCAGCGCATGTCCCCGACAAGGTTTGAGTACAACCAGTTGGGTCTCAAGTTTGTCTCTCCGCACGCCCAAGAAACCCTCGATGGCAGCATAAAATAAAAAGGACGGAGTAGAAGATTCTATTAACCCGTTTCTTGAGAAAACTCTCGCGTGATAGAGGGATGAAATGATGGAGAATTTTGCACACATTCTTCAACGCTTGCCGATAGCAACATGAGCATATTCATCAAGCTGCCATTTTGGAGGAACCTCTCCCTTCAAGGTACAAGTTAATTTTGATATTCTCATATTTGAAGGTCATATAAATGCGGATGCCCTAGAAAAATGGTTAAATCTATTAGAAGGTTATTTCTCCGTTCAAAATTTTTCCGACAAGGAAAAGACCACCTTCGCACTCCTAAAGGGTCTCCCCCATGTCAAACATTGGTGGGAAAATTACTAGCACCAAATCTCCATAGCGGAGTCTGGAATATATGGGGTCGAGCCCACTTGGGATTTTTTTGTGGATGCGATCAAAGAAGAATAATATCTCGTTGATAACTATGAAGACCGATACATGAGATGGACCACACTGCAACAAGAGAAGAGCCAAATAGTGTCGGATTTCACAAATACTTTCCATACCTTGCACACCAAGATGGGTATCAAAGACTCCAAGCAACATCTGGTTATAAAATATCATGGGGCTCTGCATAGGTACATCCAAACCGAAATGGATTTCCTAAACATCTCATCATTGGGAGTTTCCTATCGATATGCTGTCAAAATCGAGCAGAAATTTAGGCACCAGAACAAATGGGAATTCAGGTTTGCAAATATGAAACAACCAAAGCATGGTAAAGATGACCCTAACCAATAGCCTCTAGAAAAAAAGTCCAAGGCACAGGAAAAAAAGGGTAAAGTAAAGATGAAGAATGACACTGGGAAGTGGTGTGACTTCCACAAAAGCCCCTGGCACAACACCGATGAATGTCGCTCAAAACAGTCATTGGTGGTTGAGGTTAAAGACATGAATTTGAACCCTGATTCAAAATATGATCCAGAAAATATTGAAAATAGACAGATCATCGGCGCAGATCCCACTACTATTGTCACGACCACAACAATCCACCTATAAGAACCAGTAGATCCTAAACAGGGGGAGCGCCTCTTCCATTCATAGATGTGGGTGAAGGGGATACCATTGCATTTCATTATTGATAATGACAGCTAGAAGAACCTCATCTCAGCTAAGGTTGTCAAACATTTGAAGTTGTCTACAACACCACACCCGTAACCATACAACATCGGGTGGCTTCACCGGGGACGAGATATCTGCGTCAGCCAGCAGTGTCACGTGTCCTATGTCATCCATCCCTTCAAGGACGAGGTAGTGTGTGATATTTCCCCTATTGATGTCTGTGATGTTGTTTTGGGACAACCATATATGTGGAAATGTCATGTTATCTATGAGTCTATACCTTGTAGTGTCATTATTACTCTGGGAGGTCAACTCTACAGGATACCAAAGGTAGTTCCGACTACTGCTCCACCAAAATAGCACCGCAAGGTAATCTCTCATACTGAAAAGTTCATCCTCTTCACAGTCTATTAAAAGGATGCATAGAAGATCTCTACAATCACTGCAACCTCAACACCTTTTATGCAGCAAAAACAAATTGTCAAAGAGAAAGAAGATATTGTTTCTTCACCTACAATGGTGCCTACACAATACATTGTCAAACCCAAAGACAACAAGTTGGTGGAGCAGATTCAACCCCACCAAAAATAAGTTTGTGACAGTCTTCCATAGCCCAAGAAGAAAAAATTCTCCAACAAGGCACACAGCTCACCAATTTTCAGATTCAGAAAATGATTTCCCCTCTTCTCTCGGCACTCAATTCAATGGAGACCATTGCTTCCTAAGGGGGGAGGATTGATCCAGGTGGATATTGGTGGCCACCCACCTGTTCCAACTAGTTCCTCTTTTCATTTTTTAGTACAAAATGTTCTTCTGTACTCCTTTGTAATTGTGGGTTCTACACTTCTGGGGATGTCTGAAGCCCTACACATCTTCCAGGTGGATACTGGTGGCCTCCCACCTAATCCAACTGGCTTATTTTGTATGTTTTCATGTCATCACATCATGTTGTACTTCAAGGTCCGTTTTGGGGCCCTAAACAATGTTTTTTTGTCTTTTGTAGTTCTTGAAAATACCTTTCCAATGGGATATCACATGCCTAAAATAGAGATCGTATGCAAAAGTTATGACCTGGGGAAGTTAATGTACTAACTTACCCAAATGGGGCCCACATGACTTTTGGCGTTTCATCTCCTAAGGTTAGGTTTTTGGATGTCTAGGGTTTTGTCATTCTTGTTTATCATAAAAATTCCTTCAGATAATCATTGTAATAATCTTCTTGTGAATGAGCATAGTCGTCACATCTCTTCTCAGAGATAAATCTACCACCATTCTAGCGAGTCTTGCACTCTGTATTTTTACAGTCTCTTTACAATTATTTCATTAATAGAAATCAAGTATTGATGTATTTCTCTGTTTCTGGAAATTTTCACGAGTGTTTCATTGTAATTTCTCTACTTTCATTTCATTCTAAACGTAATATGGATCATCCCAAGACCTTTATATCCAGCAGAAGCAGATCAACAAGATTGTAGAGGAGTACCAATATGTTCTTGTTGCACCTACGGGGGTGCCTCCACACTGCCTAGTCAGGTAAGGTTATAACAGAACCCTTCATACTCTTCATGTTGCATCTTCACCGATAGAGTCCTCCCATACTTAGGTATATCATGCATCTATATTGGTTGAATGGATCCAATCCCTTGAGCAACAAGTTCATGACAGCCTTTAACAAGCTAAGTAGGACATCTTTTTCAGTAAGGCAAGCAGCGCACCAAGCTTCAGATTTAGCAGAAGTCTCCTTGTCTCCCTAGGGAACTTGACGCAAAGGGGACCATTGCTTCCTAAGAGGGGAGGAATGATCCAGATGGATCTTAGTGGCCATCCACCTTTTCCCCTTAATCGCCATTTTGAACTTGTGGTTTTGATCAACCATGATATTCACCCTTTTTTATGGGGAATGGAATGTAATGTCATCTTCATTTGTTAATAGCAGACATCATGTAATGATTTCCTAGTGGCCTTATGTACATGCCTACCACATAGCATTAATGCACCATATCCCATTAGAACTTCACAGTTAAGCACGCTCAGACTATAGTGGTACTGGGATGGGTGACCTCTCGGGAAGTCCTAGTGTTTTACATGCCTACGAAATTTTATAAACTTAGTCCAATTTATCCCGCATGCATCATGGGAATTGTTCTCCTTTCACTCTCTCATATATAATTGAGGTGAAGGAGCCCCTTTAAGGATGCAATGGAGTGTGATGTAAATCTTGTTGTGAATGAAGCGTAGACAACATGTCTTTCTTTTCGGAGATAGGCTACCCCATTCTGTCAGTTTGTGTTCTACAATGTTTTTCTCTCTTGTTCATTAATAGAAGTTGGTTTTCACTATATTTATGTGTTCTCCACATTATCTCTGTGTATTTCCTTGTTATATATCGGTTATATTTTTGTCTTCATGTTGTTCTCAAAATAATCTCGATCAGTGTTGGAGATATTACACACTTACACACTCAATTTTTTCTAATTTTTAGCTAAGAATATTCTCCTAGGAACATTCCCCTACAAAATAGGGTGCTATTAAAATTTAGGGTGCTTCCTATAAAATAGGGTGCATTATCACTTCAATTAGGACTTCAGTTCAAACTTAGTTTACTAGTGGAATACCACTCATGCATCTGTTTTCTAGATTTTAGGGCATGAGGACACACTCATGAATGAATGTGTTATTCTTGGTCTCCACACTTGTCACTTAGTTAAATTGTTTCCTCTTCAACAGTTAACTAAGATTAGATAGTAGTTGACTCCCATTATAGTGAGTTAGTGTCCAGATCTCCTTTAGATCACTCCTATGGCACGTGTACTCCATGATATTGGTGCATTTCTTCTCTTGGACTATATATTAGCGTGTGTATTACTCATTCATTATTTTATGTTAATAGATTTTATCATTCTTTCTCTCATTATTCTCTCTCTCTCTCAATTCTCTTGCAAGTTTTATGTGATCTTCTCTAGACAGGTTATTTGTGAATGGTTTTAGGATTTTCACCCAAATTTCAAATTAATGGGGCATGGAATTTTCATGTTACTCTACTTGATATGATTTACTATATATTTGACACAAGTTCATTGCTCTATTATATGCTATGAACATGATTTGATTAGAAAATAGCTTCAAGTCAAAGGGAAAGTGATGATGTGCACCTTGTGTGAGCCCCTACCCATGAAGGATTATCACCAAGATTTACAATTATGGGTTGAGGATATAGTAATACTCTCATCAAACTTATGCCAATTACTCCAGACTTGTATGTACTACCTACATCCTAAGAGTTTTTTAGTTGCATACAGATGTAGAGTATTTGAGATGATGAAAGTTGAGTATAGCATTGGAGCATTGTTGTGACTTTTGATACTGGTGTAATCACCCATGTGATGAGTTATAACACCATCCCATGAAAAGTGGCATACAAATACTAGTTTTGGGAGAAGGATTCATGCCACTGTGAGAAGGATCATTTGAGCGTCAAAAGTTGAAAGTTGGGGGTTGTGAATGATAGAGAATGGATGAACAATAGTTGGTGGATTGTGTGTGACTATTTATTAACATTCTTTGTATGAATAAATTGTTGATCCTATATGATTTTATTTTATTTGTAGCTAAAGCGTTATGCATTACACATAGCATATAGAAAGAACTGATTAATTGTTCATGATTAGTACATTTGAGAACATACCCATAATAACTATACATGTGTGTCATCAAATATATGATATTGAACATAAAGCTAGATATGTAGAAAAATATTGGAGTGTTAAGAAAGGTTGTTTTCATAAAAAAAAAAATTGGTGAAAATTGTATGATTTGTTGCTTTAAGATATGAAATTATTATTGTGTAAATGAAATACTAATTTTAAAATATCATAATTTGTGTATGAGACATTAAAGTATAGTTAATATAATGGAATGTTAGAAATATAATAAATGAATAATTGATATAAAAACTAGATTAATTAGTATGCATGGAGATTAGGTGCATGGAAGAAACTTGCAAGGAAAGGTAATTCTTAAATTATATAATTAAAATAAAATAAATAAATAAATAAAAAGGGAGAGGGAGAGTAGTTAGGGGTATTTTTTCTAATTATTTGAATGGGGTAATATCTATCTTCTGGTTTTGAGGATAATAGAGAATTAGTCTATTAAATTATATTTTGTAGCTTTCCATGCATGGGCAATGGTATTTCTATAAGTGTCTAAAAGACTTTGTGATTAGTTCATTGTAGTTGTGAGAGTGTATCTCTATAAGTGTCTAACAGAGCTTGTGATTAGTTCATTGTAGCTGTGGGAGTGTATCTCTATAAGTGTCTAAAAGACCTTGTGATTAGTTCACTGTAGTTGTGTAGTTGTAGGAGTGTGTAGCTTGCTGAATAGGAGAAGGATAAGCTAAGGTAAAGCATTGAATGAGGAATTGGAAGTTTGAAAGATTCATTAGTATAGTTTTGATGAGAAGCTAGACACTCCCGCATGTTGAGCTTCCAAGTTTAAGAGGATTTTAAGTGCAAGAAGTTCAACAAAGTTATTTGTCTTTTTTCCAAAACAAAAGTTATTTGTACCTTTTCCTAATCATGTTTTGAAACTTATTATGTTATCCGCTTAAAGAAATTTATACCTCCAACAACACCTTTTGGTGGATTCCCTTAAATGGCTCCGTTAAAGTACCCATAAACTCCGATTTATTTATATGTGCATGCCTTAATTGTCTTGGAATAAAGGCACTCAGATTGGTTTTGAAACTTAGAAAATAGACTTTGCTTGTAAAGCACATTGGAGGGGTGGAATGTGCCTATCTTCAAAGATTTCGTCATTCCTAACTAGCCATATTCACTAAGATATGATTAGGGAAAGTCCTTTGAAATTGTAATTTTTGGTTTTCGTAGCCAATTTCTTAGGCATTCAACAATTGTATCTCATTGTCATCTATACTTCATCCTTACCAATGAATTTTTTTTAGCCCATACTTATTTGGAATAAGGACATAATATAAGTAAGTGACTTATTTTCTTTTCTTTCATTGAGATAATATAAGTAAGTTATCTATTTTTTCTTCTTATCCTTAAGATAAGGTACATATACTTGGTTTGTATTTGCTTTTTTTCTAGAGAACTTTCTGGATGAGAGCTTTATTTGTAATTTCCAAACATGTAAAGTTTTGGCTTTTAAAGCAGATTTTATTTTCCATATCACATTCCATCACATATATTGGGGTTCTTTTGGATTTTTTAATGAATTCGTTTCTTTATAACCTAATTTTTTTTAGTGTAAATCTCTTCTAATAAGTTTTTGGAAAAAACACGTTCATATTCTCTTTCTTGTATATGAACATGGTTGAGTTTAAGTTTAGCTATATATGCTTCCCACTATGCCTTATCTTTCCTTTTTAAAGCAATTTTTTCTACCTTCTTCAAATCTTGCTTCCACATGAGAAAATTTCTAGGGACGTTGCTTGAAATATACTATATATTCTATCTTTATGGAGGGGTTTTTATCACTATTATTATCTAATAGTTTGGAGTCATTAAGACTACCCCCTAATAATCCTTCCCAATCCTTACCTTTACCCCATTTCCAATCCTCCATGCTAGCAAATTCCTTATCAATGGGAACGGTTGTACCATAGCTTTCCATATGATGAAGACAATGTTTATGAGTTTGAATGAGTTTTTGATCCATTCTTCCACTATTTTAGGCTGAATATATTTTTGTGCAAGGATCTAATTCCATATCTCATGATTCTTTGATATTAATATCCACACACTTTTGTACAAGGATCTTATTCAAAATCCCTTCTTTTGACATTAATCTCCACACACTAGATCTAAATCAAAATCCCTTCTTTTGATATTAATCTCCATACACTTTTGGTAGCAAGAGCTTTCCCAAAGTGGTAAATATTTTTCAAACCCCATCCACCCAATTGTTTTGGATTCAAGTTATTTCTTTCCACTTTACTAGAGATATACCTTCTTTCTCCCTACTTGCTAACCAAAGAAATCTAAATCTTGTTCTCTAAAGTTTTTCTAGGGTTCCTTTGGATGTAAGGTAATGTGTGCCAACAAATAGGAACCCTCCAACATTGACTTGAAAAGAATAAGTATTTTTTCTTTCGATAATAGTCATATGTTACACCAATTATTTATACTTTTTCCACTTTTTCCAACAACCATCTCCAATCATTTATTCCGTAACCATTTAGTTTTATTAAAAAACCCATATATTTGAAATCATCTTGAAATTTTGAACATTTGAAGAGAATATAAAATATATATGGTATGGTTCTCCTATATCCCATTAAAGCATATTAAATAATAAATACATAGAATTTCCTTGAAATGATCATGTTGGCATGTGTGTGCACACACAGACACACACATTCAAGTAGATATATAATAAGGCTTTCAAATGCTTAGAAAGTAATATATATATATTTGGGCTTGACCTCATATATTGATCCAAATGGATCTAGGAATACCTA
Source organism: Picea mariana (assembly GCA_032191745.1). Lineage (NCBI taxonomy): Eukaryota > Viridiplantae > Streptophyta > Pinopsida > Pinales > Pinaceae > Picea > Picea mariana. The sequence goes on along the minus strand of JASDQU010738416.1, from coordinate 172,363 downwards.
AAAATCAAAGTTATCAGAATCAGACGAAACCAACGCCATTGTGTCGGGCTCGTCGATCCTATTGTGGCCATATATTTTTTTTCTGAAAATGGACACTGTATTTAGAAGTTATCGCGATCTAAAGATCAAGTCAAATAGGAAAAAAAAGTCAAAGTCAACGCTGACATCAACAATTTGTCATGATGACGTCAGCGTGATAAGTGGCAGCACCAGAGGCTAACACGTGGCAGTCATTTTTGGCTTTTTAGGGGTGATTTGGCACAATAAAAAAGTGACATGTGGCACTGTACAGAGGTGACATGTGGCACCTTCTAGAAGATCAACCAAATTTGGCGGATTCCTCCAAATCTGACGGTTCCACCAAATCTGGCAGAGATCCTGTAAATCTGGAGAAATCTCGCTAAATCTGGCTAACTGTCACTAAATCTGGAAGCTGTCCCTAAATTTGGCGGAGTCTGGCTTATTTAGCCAGGCACGGAAATCGAGAAAAAATATTTTTTGGGGGCACAGAAATCGAGAAAAAAAAATTGGGCACAGTAATTGAGAAAAAAAATAATGTCGGCATGCATATCGAGACTATACGTACTGTACAGATCTGACAGGGCACAACATTGGGATTCTTGCCGAGGGGAGGTCTTGAGGAACTGTTCAGAAGAAGGTTGACTTTATACTCAAAAGTTGCAGAATTTTGAGGGGAGTCTGAATATGGATATTATTTTTTCTTCCAAGTAGTTGAACATAAAAGTGACTCCAGATCCCGAACTATCGATCCAACCATAGTCGACTTTATGCTCAAAAGTCTCAGAATTTCCTATTCCAGCCAATGGTGATGTATGTTTATGTCCAGAATTTGCAGATCTGAAAGTTGGTCTCTGTTAAGCCCTAATATTGGCTCATTACCCTTTAATTGGGGCATATTACATTAGTAATGTTATTTTATTTATGCCGGCTTTATTCTATTAGTTGTAATTATACCTCCTAGTCTCCTATATATACCAAGGAGACATTTTCATTTGGAATTCTCTTGGAATTATACATTTATGTGGGCATAAGGAGGTTGCCCCCTTGAAGAGGCTTATTATCTGAATTTCTCTCTTTTTTAAGGCATTGAGTACTTATTCTGAGGTTTTTCTATGCTATATTGATATTTGGTTCTTAACATATGGTATCAAAGCTCAAGGTCTTGGGGTTTCGTTGCTACATCTGAGACACATTGGAATTTTCGCTATAATTTTTTTTCTACAACGTTTTAGAAGGAACATCTTGGATTATATTTAAAAGATGGATCAAGGTACATTGGGTTAAAATTTCAGCTCCTGAGGCCGTATAATTTTGGAGATACAGCCTGTGCAAAAGGGTTCTGGAATCATCCTGAACTGAGTCATTGCAGAATTTTCGCTATAAATTTTTTTCTATAACTTTTCAGACCCTGAACGCCAAGGGGTATTCACAAAAATTATTAAGGTATTTGTGGTAAAATGTTCAGCTTCTGGGTTATCTTACATTTGTAGATACACCCTGTGGAAGATAGGGTATCTGACTAGTCCTATTGACTAGTCTCAAGAAGGTGTTCCAGGTAAAACAATCATAACTTCTTCCTAGAGTATCCAAATTGAGTGAGACTGGTTGCATTGGATAGTGGACAGTTTGTAGTATTTCTGGTACGAGTTTCAGAATTTATATCAATAATTTTGTGTGAGGCACGCCATACAAGTGACATCTCCCGGAAAGGCCAAAAATCAGCAAGTTGTGGGGAAGTTACCATAAATTCCACTTGGCACGTCCAATTTTGATTAGACCTATGGAATTGCAGAGAAGAAATATCACAGAACTACAAAAAATAAAGTTTCATACCCATAAGGGCCGAAACTTTGGAGATACAACAGAAGAAATATTGTCTAGTAGAACCACCTCAAAATCAAGGTTCAAAAGTGATACTTGGCCAACATGCCACCCAAAAAGGGAACTTCTACACCAAATAAGCCTCGAGATAATCCTACATGGACTCTTGATGAAGGTGAAGAAATGCATAGGGACATAAATGATTTACAAAAGAAG